>JASKGM010020972.1:0-14613 GCA_034509205.1 Ceratonia siliqua | reverse complement strand
AAAAATAATTTTTTTATATTTTAACTTATTTTTGTCATTTATTTTTTAAAAAATATAAAAAATAATTAATAAAAAATATTTTTACTTAAATAAATTTTTATTTTTTATTTTATAAAACTATTTTTTAAAATTATTTCTAAAAATTATTTTAAAAAATAATAAAATAAAAATCATTTCAAAAAACCTATATATCTCTGGTACATGTTTTTAAATCAGAAATGATATTTTGACTTTTTTTTCTCATATCTTATTTTTTATTATTATTATAATATATAAATATAATAAATAATTAATAAATAATTGATCAAATAAAATAATATACGTAAAAGAAATTATAAAAAAAGTGTTGAAAGATATATCATTTCTCTTTTTCAATAGTAGAAAACATCTTCAGACTTCAGTTGTCTAAAAAGAAGACGACATAAAATCAAGTGACTGATGTTTTATGAAACCGAGTTTACCTGCGGCTTTTTTCTTTTTTGGTTAAGAGTATCTCTGGTTTGGATGGTTTAAAAAAGTATCAGTTTCTTCAAAAAATTCTCAAATCGCGCTGAAATGATAGGGCTTAAAGTTCGAAATCCATAAAAATGGAAGAAGGACTTGAAAGACGATTAATCTTTAGCAAGTCTTTAGTAAGTCCACAGCCTCATAATGAACTAATAAAACAGTAATGATTCAACAAAGCCCTCAATTTACCAAACTCCAACTATAATGAAAAGATACATAATGCATAGAACTAATAGAAGAAACAAAATCAATTATCAAAATTACCTTTGAAATTTTTGTTCCAAGTTTGAGAATGAAATATAGTCAGTAACAAGAACTAAGCTTTACTTATCAGAAATTATAACGAAGGCCGAACCCGATCCTATCACCAAGCATCTCACTTTAAGCCACAACAGTGGTGGGAACCAATGCTATCATCAATAATCTCACTCTAAGCAACGAGAGTGCTGGCAGTAGTGGACTCACTGCAAAAAGTTGACACCGAATAAGAACACCAACAAAATGATATTTAAATGAACGGTGAAACCGAATAAAAACTAGGAATTAATGCTTATTCACAAATATCGTCGTTATGGGGAAAACATAATTCTAAGAGGACCAAAAATAAGAGAATCAGGATCAAAACGAGAACAAATGACTTGGATCTATGTTCTGCAAAATGGACAACTAACAAATCTATTCTTGAAGGACAAAAGAAATTCAAAAGCACAAAACTTGGCTTGATCTTGCAAGTAAAAAGTTCATTGAAACATATAAGTGCATGATTATGAGACACCATTCTTGAATTAATTCAAGATCATTTAGACGGCCTATAAATTATTAGGATGAAGTGTTTAGCTGCATGTATACGGACGAGATGCCAATATGAAAACTCATACAAAATAGCTCTACCTAAAAAGGGACAACAATTACTGCTTCCTTTTTTTCGGGTAGTCTTCTTTGTTTGGCTTAATACTACAGTAATCAATTGAGCTACATAATTTGAGATGAGAGGTTGTCCACACAAGATTTGTCATTACCTTTACATGCAACAAGCAAGCAAACATGAGTGCATTGAGCACTGTCACATTGATTCGCTAGTCTCGAATCAAAAATGGTTTTAGCATAACAAATCAATTAGAATGAATCAAGATCAATAATTGAGCTCAATGGCACATGTAATGAACAAGATATAGGTATTGGAAAGGACATGAACAATGTACAAACATGCATACAACTAAGACTATATCAGTAATCAAAATCAAGCCTGCTAAGGGCAGGAAAATATAGGAGTACTGTGTACACGTGAATTTATGCAATGGATAGAATCGGTATCAGTTTATTCATATAATGACACAAATGCACTAATCAAGCATTAGAAATTGAGAAAATATTAAACATGTTAATGTTATACATCAGATAAAGAACATGTTAATGTTATACATCAGATAAAGCTTCAATACTTACTATTTCCATACAGGAGGAAGCTTCTTTGTCTTCTTGTAGTAACGGGCAAGGCGATGGATCCTACTCTCAACCAAAATTAACCTAAATTTAGAATCCTTATCCTTTCTATTCCTCTCCAAATGCTTTCTAATTGAGACAGCCTTCTTGATCAGGTGGTACAGGTCCTCTGGTATTTCAGGAGCAAGACCTAAGTAAAGAGAAGGAAGAAAGGAAGAAGCGTTATTTTTTCACTGTCAGAATACAGGAAATCCAAGAATTATGTTATATGAGAACCAGCAACAAGAGGAAAAGTATACCATGGGCCTTGAGTATACGCAAAATCTTGTTTCCAGTTACACTCTTCACCTGTGCAATACCATGAGAGTCACGAAGAATAACGCCAATTTGAGATGGTGTTAAACCCTTCTTGGCAAACTTGCAGATGTTCTCTTCAACCTACGAAAAAATATCAAAACTATATCATACAAATGCATTTAGATCCTCAGGCCTATAATTATCACAGTCGAAGATATTATCAGAGCGTCAAAATATGACTATGCTAATTTGGATTCGGAGAAGCAGAAAAAAGAAAGAAAAAAAAAATTCTTTAAACTTAGCTACATTTCTTCTCACAAGATTTCATATGAAAATCAAGTTGTAACAAATTGGGCAAATGGACAACAAAGATAAAGACTTTCGTGAGACTGAGTTGCAACCATAAAATGCTCTAATTTAGAAAAACAAACTTAACTCATACAAGATAAATGGAAAAACTTGTGGAAGTATCACATATGGGTCTTCATGAAAAAATGAGATGATATATATTAAATTACAGAAGAAAGAAATTTTCACACAGGCGAACAAAAGGGTTCGGATTTCTCACATCCGTAGATGATATCTTCAGCCAGCTTGGTGGGGTTCTCTTGTAGGGAAGAGCTGAAGCCGAAATACCCTTACTGAAAAACACATTCAACGAACAAATAAAACAACGTCAGATAAAATCAAAATCCTCAGGCAAAGTCCCATGAAGCTGTAACATAGTTAAAGGAACAAACCCACGACTGTGCATACGACCCATTGTAGCGGCTTGAGAAGAAGGACGCCCTCTTGAGCCTTCGGTTCACTCTATCTTCTGCCTCTGCGGCTGCGCCTGCACACGGAGGAAATGAACCCTGCAAATTGAAGGCAGAGGAAACTAGGGTTACACTGGGGGCTTTATATTTGTTTCGGCCTTTGGAAAATAGGCCCAAGTACACAAGCAGTAGGGTTAGGACGTCCAGTTTTGGAATTGTCACTTGTTTTGGTCAAAACGTTTGGGCATGCATGGAAGGCCCAAGTTAATATAACGACTAAGCTATTCGTTCCAGGCCATTTGGCTTAAGGGACCCTTTAAACTTGTTGGGCCTTGACCTAAAAACTTCGCTGATATAATTGGAAAAATTATAGAAATGCTAATATTACATAAACAGTATTCTCATAAATCTTATAAAAAGTCTCTTTAAGTTACTCATTATCATTCATTCTACACGACTTACATCAACAGACATTTAATGGCTAAAAAAGCATTTGTGAAACTTGTAAAACCACTATTTATGTAAAAGTAACATTTCTAAACAAAAAATTAAACACTAAATATATGGCTTAAATATATTTTCTATCCATTACATTTGGATGATATTTCAATTTTAATTTTGTTCGTTTATGTTTTAAAATGTCTTTAATGTTTTCCTCGTACCTAATTTCATGAAAATCTCTAACAAAATATTCTAAACATGTAGGATAACACATCAGATAATTTCCTTATTGATGCTCACAAAGTTATGCTGAAAGAAAACATTAACGATATTTTGTGAAATTCAACAACACTTACAATAATTATAAAAGTAGCATATCTAATAATAACAAATAAACATTTAATAGTTACTGGTTGAACTTAAAGGAAAATGCAAGATTTACTGATCTTATAAATTGTAGCTGAAAAAACTTTATCATTATTATCGATGTTACAACAAAGTAATCATAACTAATCATATAATGTATTATATGTGATAATTTTCATAATAACATAAAATTTTTGGACAAAAAAAAGAACGATTATGAAAAACTCGATTAAACGAAAAAAAACAAACTCCAACTGAAGTGGTGGGATTAATAAGCTATTTAATCTATTAAGAAAGATAAATCAAAAGATAATAAATCTTTCAAATATACCAAGAAAGGAAAACTGGAAAATTGTCATCAAATATTTAGTGATATGAGAATACTAAATTTTTTTTCTGTGTCAACCAAGAATAACATTAACAATATTTTAAAAGATAAAAAAAAATAAAATAAATTTAAAGAACCAACTCATTCATAATTAAAGAACAAATAATATATTTTAGCTCTAGATGTAATAATGCATACACAAACATTAAATAGAAGCTAATATATTCAAGATTTCAAGTGCACTGAAGTAGGATAGTTCAAATAATTATGAGATAAACCATGTGATATGAACTTAGTTTTGCTTTTATTACATGATATATAAATATAATTTTAATAAATATTATAGTTGAGCAATATCCAATAGAGAAAAAAATATTAGTTTGATGTAAATTTTGCAATGTTAAATTATAATTTTAAGTTTTTTTATTAAGGGGGCATATGAACGGGTGAGTTTGAGGTATTCATTTTATAAATTTCAATTTTATATGATAATGTTCACACACAAAATTCAACATAATAAATAGGATGAAATTCATAAAAAAAAAAAAGGCATTCTTTGTCATTAGCTTGTATTAATCAAATAAAATATAAATTAACTGTAATTCTATTTTTTTTTTTTGAAAAACATATTAGCAGTGTTTTAAAAATTGAACCAATCATTGAATAGGTAGTGATAGAAGGTCACAGGTCAGTGGTCTAACCCGAATTAAACCATGGTCAAACTGAATTTTAATTAAAGATTTGGTCATATCTTGCAAAAAAGCATCATCAAATGTAAGCAATCGTGGTCGTTCATGTAAAAAAGGATGGCCACAATTCTTTTAAAAGTTATATTTTAAAAATTATATATAAAAAGACGTATAAAATCATGGTTGTCCATCAATATTCTTCAAGAATCCGAATCCCTATAAATAAGAGAGTTCCTCATTATTGTATCAAGCCTACAAGTGAATAAAAAAATCATTTAAGCATTTCCAACCATTCTCTTCTCTCCCTAAAAACCAACACCATTTCTGCATCAAAGAACTCCTCCAAGTCTTCCTTTATCTATGCATCACTACTATCAGCCCATCCAATCTCACGAAAGTTCATTCTTTTACTACTTGAATACTTCCAGATGCTAGATCTACAAGTAAAAAAGGACATGCAGACACACTAATACTCCAAGATTGAACCTTTGCAAAAAACGCTTTTTGGAGACTTAATGTTTCCTATTCCAAAAAACGGATGGTAATAAAGAGATAATACAATATTATCATATTGTGAGTTCATGTACGTTATGTCTATCATTTGAAGGTCATGTGTGAGGATTTGTGATGAGGTTAAAGACTCAATGAAATTTATTAATATGATTGAAAGTGGGCTGGATGAGCAGATTTTAACTGGCCAGTGGAAAAAACCTACTGCACCATACTTGAAGCTAAATGTTGACGCAGCGGTATTTAATGAAGCTGGGGAAGTTAAAAGCTGCATTATTAGAGATGAAAATGGACATTTTGTGGGGGCAATGGTGAACAGAGTTATGGGTACTATTTCTGTATCTGCTTTGGAAGCTAAGGCAGTAGTGGATGGAGTGACTTTTGCAAAGTATCTTGGATTAAAAGACATTTGGGTGGGGGGAGATGCAAAATTGATCTTTGATAGTCTGACTTCTACAAAAGAGGACTTCTCGTACGTACTGTCGTGTGTTATTGGCTGATTGCAAAGTGCTTTTTCAATTTGATGGGGTGAAACACTCATGGGTTCCCCTTAATGCAAATTTTGCTGCTCATATGCTAGCTCAACATGGTAGAAATGTCTCATCTAACGCTATTTGGCATGATGAGCATCCAGGGTTAATTTGTAACTTTTGTACTTTGTACTAATTTGATTTAACAAAGCTAGCTTTTCTTATTAAAAAAAAATATGATGATCTCGTTCACATAAAAAAATCTAAATCTTATTGAATCCATTTTAATATTACACCTATTGTAATTAGATTTGATTATGAGTTGAACTTGTCTAAATACATGTTGGGCATTTTGGAGGACAAACAATAAAAGTTCGAAGTCTGGCTTAAATTAGATTTTTATTCGAGCTCCAGCCTAACCCAAAGCTTGATAAAATATCATTTTATTTGAAATTAATTTTATAAAATTAGAAAAATAGAGAAAAATTAAAATTTTCAAAGAAAAAACAACTTTTAAAAAATGATATATGTTTTCAAAAACATCTCAAAAACTATAAAAGTATACACTTTTTACATATAAAAGTGAATTAAATTGATACATATATAATTTTTTGATAAAAATGTATAATTCTTTTAGGTGAGTCTAAGCCCAACTTTATCATCAAGGCTGACCTATTTATAAAATGATTTTTTTAAAAAAAAAAGCTTAAATTTTATTAAATTTTTTTATTTGAATCTATATTTAATTATGTTTGCGAGTTGACCGGCATGATCCTATCTAATTGTAATATAAGGGAGACTAAATTTATAGTCCTAACTCCTAATCCGGAATCATCTTAACTCTTTCTTTGTTGTGCAATAGGAGAGAGGATTGAATCCAGTAAATTAACAGCCACAAAGCCTTAATCCATCTTAGCTTTGTCCCACAAATGCCAGCTATGGAGTGTTGCTGGTCTTGTCTGAATGGAAAAGCGTCAATAATGGAAGAAAAATGCACAAAATCCTTGGAACAACTCAAAAGGTTTTGCTTTTTCGATGTACAAAAGGCAAATCAAGTGAGACAACTCTTTTGCTAAACGCCAATTAGGATAACTTAGTTTTTAACCAAGCACGAAAACCCCCAAAGAGCTTCTATGGAAAAGAAAGAAAATGGGCCATATTGAGAAGAAAACGATGGATAAGAACTGAGAGATTTCCTGTTCATTCATGCTAAGCATAGTAGTAAGAAAAAAACGAACAATGCAGATAATTCATTGCCAACCCATGAAAAGAGAATCATGCAGTAGCTAGATTGGACATGATAGGACAAGTGAAAATCCCTTAATATAACTTGGTTTATCAAATTCACTCAATTAATAAAATTGACAACAAGGATTTTCAGTTTGATTCCACCATGCATAATCCCTTTTTGATTGACAACCAATTGCAGTGCCTTTTAAATTTTTGTCTATCAAAAAAGTTTATTATTTAGTTATTTATTTTAAACCTTGGTTGTCTCCCTGTATTTCCATGGGTAGAAAATTTTAGAATTTTGTTTCACACCGTGGAGGAGATAACCCTCCCATATTAGATCTAACCAACTGTCTATCCTACTTTCCTTACATTCTTTGACAGCCCATCTTTGTCTCAATAATGTCTTCCAGCAGCATATTTTGATTCTCTTCCCCCTACTAAAAAAAAGTGAGCCACCAACTCAAATATAAAATACTACCATTCCGGCCTCGATGATTAAAATTTTTTAGAGAATTTACTTTTTTACTCACATCTTTACTTGTTATTGTAATTTTTTTAATATATTAATTATAACACATTACATATTCAACTATCATAATTTAGTCAAATTACTCCACACCATTTAATTAAATATTAAATTTAATAATTTTAATTAAATTTAATTACAATTTTAATATTCCTATTATTCAAAAAGTTTCAATTCAATTATCTTATTTTCATAATTTTTTTAAAGTTTCAATTTGATTCTATATAGCATTCAATGCCTTTTTCATAGTGATTCAAGGTTAAAAAGGAGGCTTATATGTCCAAAATTAGTAATTACAAATAACTGCATAAGAAGAGAAAAAAGATCAAGAGTAGACTATTTCTTCCCCCCTTAGATATTTTAATTATACAATTTTTTTTTATTATAAAAATATACTCAAGTTTTTTTAAAAATTAAAAAAATATTATAACTTAAACTAATTTTAAATTTAACCTTAGTTAAATTATTTATATGTCTATAAAATTAAAATATATATTTATTTCGTCTTGAAAATACAAATTAAATATGCATCTTAATTTATAATTTTTTTTTCCTGAGATAATTTTGCTCGACTAAGATATCAAAAAGTTTTAAAATCATATATAACTATAAATAAGTTTAGAGTCCGTTTGGATACCAAATTTCCAATTATCCCCCCAGTCAGTTATACCAATTTTCTCTTGTACCCACTTTTTGCTTTCAGCAATATTTGGGTCTATATGGCATTCAATGCCTTTTTCAAGGTGATTCAAGGTTAAAATGGAAGCTTTATGTGAGTAAGAAATAATCGCATAAGAAGAGAGAAAAGAATAAAGAAAGGAAGCTTAATTGTATTTTTGTTTTCTTAATTTATTAAAGTTGCAATTTTGATCACTCTAATTTTATCATAAATAATATAATCTTTTTAATTTCATTAAAATTACAATTTTGGTCTATCGTGATGAATTTAGGAGGACCAACATTATAACATTAGTATAACTTTAATAAAATTAAAGAGATCATATTATTTAAGATGAAATTAGGAATATTAAAATTGTAACTTTGACAAATTAAAAAAATAAAAAATACAAAGAAATAGAAGTTGAAAAGCCATATGTACATATGTGCAAAATTTAATTGTTTTTTCATCATATATCTATCTATAAAATGAAAATGTTGTACTTAATTAGAATATACATATTTGTTGTTTTACACGTTCAGTGCCTATAATTTGATAGATTTTCAATTGAAACCACCTTTTATTTTGTTTCCCTCATTTATCCATGCTCAACAAAGATATTTTACTTTATAATTTATCAAATAGACATTTCACATTAATAATAACATAATCATGTACACCAATTAATTGTAACGCCATATTTTGTTTGTAAATTGACATAAATATAATAGAAAATTTTTAAATAGAGAAAGACAATGTTATTTAAAATAAAAATAGGATAACTAAATTAAAAAATTTTACAATAGAGATATCACAAAAAATGTATTTAAGTCAAGTAACTGAGTATATTATGTTAGGAATGAGATAATCATGTAAAAATAATTAAAAGATTTATTTAATCTGTCAGAATTTATAAGATTTTGAAATCTGCTTCAATAAATAAATGATTTGCTAGTGATTTTCAGCAATTTTAATGTCATAGAAAATGCCTTTGTACACATAATTTGAGAGATGAATAGTTTAGTAATAATGTTGTAAATGATGTTAGGAGAGTCCGTGAGTGGTAGCCCCAACACCATTTGTCCCATTATGTTCTTACTACTCACTCACGGGCACTCGTAGCTGTGCTAATTACAACAAGAAATGACTAAGAATTAGCCTATAGTTTCACGTGCCACTTATGTCCAAATACAAAATGCCTCATCATCTAAAGAACAACGTTCTAGAGATCAATAGATTTTTCTTTGCAAGAGGGCTCATTACGTGAGGGGGGCTCGAAGGGACAAAGACGAGCAAATATCTACTACTATCCTGTAATACAGTGCCACGTTTCTTCTTATTATGTCACATGATGTTTTTTATCAAAAGACATTAAAAAAATATCACATAGTAGAATTAGAATAATTATTGCATGGTGTAACGATACTATTATTTCTTTTTTGACAAAGAAAGTCACCTCTTATTATAATATACACTAATTAATCAAAAAATTAGAAATTAAATCCATGACCTTAAGATGCATTGTCCTAAAACTTTAAATTCTCTCTTAATCGCAGATACATTTTATAATTTTAAATATTAAAAATTTTAATATAAAAAATCTGATTATTACTATATTCCTTTTTTATATTTTTAGCATATTGCGTTTTGTGTAATAAAAGATTTGCGTATTAATGAAGTTTTCTCCAAATATAGCGTAATGGCATACCATTTATAGAAAAACTGAGAATTGTGAAGGTAGATCAATCTTCCTTAGCTAGTTACTTGATAATACTTGTAATGAGGTCGGGTTGGAGAATCAGGCAATCCTTTAGCATAGTAATGCACATGAGTTAGGAGTCGCGTGAATAATAGCTGAACTTTAATGATTAAGTTAATTTGATTTGAGTTAAGAGTATAATAAATGATAAGAGTAAAAATTCTTGTAGGTGTGTGGTAGACAAATGAGATGACATTGCTATAATTGTAACAAGTGGCAACTTAGGATATACATTTTCGTCCTTATAATTGGTTGGGTTATGAGTTACATGTAATTGAGCTGAATCCTAATAGGCTAGTGTCGTTGGTATAGGTCATGAACAACACTAAGAATACAAAAAATAAAATAAAAAAAGCACTAAGATCTAACAATTGATAAGTGAATATTGTAATTGTTTAAATATTTAAAAATTTATTGATAAAAAATTTGAATATGAAATATATAAAAAATATATTATATTGTTTAAGGCATAATATATAACATTAAAAAATTTAAAATTTCATATATTTTATATGTATATGAATTAAATCTTTTTTTGGTGAATATGAATAAATCTTTAAATATTTAAAAATAAATAAACTATCAATTTATTAAACACTACTTAAACCTACATAATATTTAATTAAATGACATATTTTTTCCTATAAGTTAAATGATCCTTCAACGTTAAAAAGAACACTACTTGATGAGATTCAGTGCATTCATGGGTAAGTTTAGATGGGGCAACATAGTTCACATCTTATTAAAATGGACACGGATCCAGTACAGTGACTGCACTGTCAGCAACAGTATCCCTGCATACATTTAGCCATTGAAAATGACTGCACGAGATTCAGGTCCAAAAGTTAAAGTGAATGGCCGGTGCATAAGGGCACATTAGTGGATAATAATAAGAATGTGCTATCCTACACCCATATTCAAAATTTTTTTTTATACTTTTTTTATGTTTTTTTCTTAATTTTTTTATTTTTTAAAATTAATTAATTATTTTTTATATCATATATATTTTTAAAATTTTTTAACATATTTTTAAATTTTTTATTATATTCTTAATACTATTCATCCATAACTTTTTTTTATTATTCATTTGTAAGTTAAAAAATTTTAAAAATATATCTTAAAAAATTCTAAAAAAAATTAAAAAATATATAAAAAAAATATTAAAACTCCGTACCGCCCACACAGTTGGTGGTAGGAACTGTGTGATTTGTTCTCTCAGGAATGTGATGGGGGTTGCTATGGTGCAACCCCACACTATAGTTTCTGACAACCAAATTTTATATTTTTTAAATTTTATATTTTAAATTTTTTTTAATTTTTAACATTAATTAATTATTATTTAGGTCATATAATTTTTTTTGAAAGTTTTTTTAAATATTTTTAAATATTTTTAAGAATTTTTATATATTTTTTATATTATTCACTCATAAATTTTTTGATATTATTCATTCATAAGTACAAAAATTATAAAAAAATATAAAAATTTTTAAAAAAATATATGACATAATAAATATTTAATTAATATTAAAAAAAAGACAAAAAATACAAAACATAATAAATTAATACTACAAACAAATGAGATAACATGAAAAAGAGGTTGGGTTGAGGGTTGCTTAAAATTTTCCTTTCCAAATATGAGAGAGGCCCCACTGAATCTAATCATGTTCTTCTGGTATGGATCAGTCTTTACTTTATCACCTTTTCATTCATCTCCATCCTTTTTCACATTCCATCGTATCGTGGAAAGCACTATCATGCAAGTTTTCATTTTGAAAATGGAGCACTACTCTTTTTAATAATTAATGTTCTTCTTCTAAATCTCTGCCTTCTAATATGTTTTCTACTGCTCTTTCTTGAAATAAATCATTTGATAAAGGTAAGACTTATTTCAATTATTTACATTTTAGTGTCACGTGACCGAAGGCTGTGCCTTGGACCGTCTTACCCAAGAGTCAAGTCCATATCTCCGGAAACTGTTGGCTACCACCATTAATTAATGGTCTCAGGTTCAGAGAACATTTGAAAGGAGATAGCTCATAGCTGAGCGAGTTCGAAGGAGACATCGTACGCTGTGGGTGCGTGTGCCGGCAGTTACCTGCACAACCACTACAAGCTTGGACTCACATTCAAATCCTTCTCAAAACGTGCATCTTTTCCCATGCTGCCATTTTCTATTTTTTAAACTTTTTCCATTCATTTTCCCACCTTTTCCCTCTAACCTAACATCGCTTTCATGACATCTTCTGACATTTTCCTTCTTACCAAACATCCCTGATATTAGCTTCGACCCGGTTCTTCACTCACTTTTACAGCCATTTCACTTTCCTCTAATCTCCTAAGTCCCCGAAGTCACTAACTTTCTTCACTTCCAAGTGCTGAGTATAGAAAATCGAACATTCCCACAAAACATAATCACAAACGGTCCTCGCATTTTCCCTTCAACCAAACATGTCTCTGCTCCTGTATCTCCTGCTGAAAGTTCAAGTCTTGCTCATTTGTGCTATTCCGTCTTTTTCTGCAATAACTGAGCTAGACACTCTCATGGCCATCAAAGACTCTCTAGACCCAGAAAACCGCTTGTTGGCCTCATGGACTCCTCACTCTGTCCCATGTAGTGGCGCTTTTGAAGGAGTGGCTTGCAATGAGCAAGGTCATGTTACCAATATTTCACTGCAAGGAAAGGGTCTCTCTGGGCGAATACCTGCAGCTGTGGCTGAGCTCAAGAGCTTGACGGGTCTGTTCCTGCACTTCAATATGCTGAATGGGAAAATACCGAACGAGATTGCAAATTTGACTGAGCTAAGTGATTTGTATCTTAATGAAAATAACCTCTCTGGGGATATCCCTCGTGAGATTGGCAATATGTATAATCTTCAAGGTGAGTTGCTGATTTTCTAGTGATTTGAAAACTTTGCTCCATTATTTCTCTCCTTGTGGGTCTGTCATAATAGGTTCAATAACATAGACTGTTAAAAGCGTTGGACTGCCGTCTCTGCTTGGTATTTAATCTATAGCAGTGAGTAGCCAAGTAGGGAATTTCACTTTTTTATCCTCTTATTACATTTGGCCATTTAGGGTATTTTGAGTCACTAAAAAATTTGGAGTTAAATGACTCGCTAGATTTGTTCAGAACTTGAGCCGTCACTCTTCGTTTATCTCTTTCTGACTTCTAAAGTAAATTGATAAACTTATATTTGCTTGTTTTGTTTGTTCTGTGGGCATAATTTCGCAAGCATTTGCATTTACTCATTCATTTTAAACTTAATTAAGTATGAAAGAGGATGCCACTAGATTGAAGGAAAGAGGATCAGCTTAAAAGGGCAGTCAGATAGTGAGATGAAGAAAGGTAGGGAGAAGGAAAGAAAGGGAAGGAAGATAGGAAATTTATTAGATAACACTTCAGAAATCTCATGGTAACTGTAATACTTCAGGAATCTCATGGTAACTGTACATATGCCTCTGCATTTTTTTTTTTTTGGTGAATTTACTTGTTGCATATTTGTTTCTGAGCAAGTTTCTCTTTTGTCTCAAAATTATATGTTTGCTCACCTTGGTGAAAGTTGGAACTATGCTCCTCTCTCTCTCTTTCGGTTCCAATTGTTTTAAGTGATTTGAAAATTTCTTTAAGCTGGATGGTGCTCGCAGTTTTGCAGCTTTGTTATAACAAGTTTACCGGGTACATACCAACTGAACTGGGAAACTTGAAGAGGCTCAGTGTTCTTGCTCTGCAGTATAATCAATTGGGTGGTGCAATTCCTGCAAGTTTGGGTGAATTGGAGACATTAACGCGATTAGATCTGAGCTTTAATAGCCTTTTTGGTCCTATTCCAGTGAGATTAGCTGATGCACCTAAACTGGAGATTCTTGACCTTCGAAACAATTCTCTCTCTGGCAATGTCCCTACAGGTAATCCTTCTAGCTGGTTAAAGTGATATTGTGCTTTCCATTTTAGTTTTTTGTCCAAAACTTAGATTTAGTAGCAGTCGGTGTGTTGTCATCTTCACCTTGGTATCTTGGATGTGAGGAAGCATCCAAGATATTCAAGATATCTAGTGTCACCCAAGATACCAAGAGGCATAGGATGATACCATTGTAGGTGGTATTTTATACCCCTGACATCATGAGGATCTCACTTCAGTGGATTTAGCTTTACTAACTTTTATAAAATATTAATTGTATTATTTCTTTATCAATTATGATACCAAATATGAAAATCTTAAACATCATAGTATCTTATACCATAGTATCCAAAAATGCAATGTACTAAATGGCTCCTATATGTCAATCCAGATGTATTTATATGTAAATTCAATTTTGTCTCTTTTATGTATTAATGCAGCTCTGAAAAAACTGAAAGGCGAGTTCCAATACATCAACAACCCTGGTTTATGTGGGACTGGATTTGCCAACTTAGATTCTTGTAAAGCTGTTGCAAGTTTAGACCCAATTAAACCTGAGCCATATGAACCTAGTAATATTTCTACAAAAGATCTTCCAGCATCAGTTGAGCCAAAACCCAAAAGCTGCAGTGAGACTCATTGCACAGAGCCATCAAAATCTTCAAAAATTGGGTTGGTTTTTGGGGTGATTGTAGTTACTTTTGCTTCCACAGTTGCTGGACTTTTTTT
>JASKGM010020931.1:18928-29997 GCA_034509205.1 Ceratonia siliqua | reverse complement strand
ATCCAGTACTATAAGTATAAGCTTTATATTAGTAATGAGGATATAGAAAATTCTCCAAATATTTACTGTTTTTTTGTAGTTTCTTCCTCACCCAAAGAGAGAATTAATTGGGTATTGAACCTTATTCTGACTAAGACCTATCATTTTCCTTGTATAGTTACTTTGATATCGAATTACATGCACATATCAGCAACATGCTAATTTATTTTTATATATGACATTTACTTTGCTTAGGCAAATAATAATAATAATGTTTACAATTATTATAAATATTTATATCAAATTTAGAAAATACTACTTACACACCAATAATGCTCTCATTTCACATAAAATATTTTTAGTCATTCAATAAATATGTGTTAATGTAAATAAAGTATAATAAATTGTGATAAATAATTAAAAAGGATTTGTGTAAAAGGTTTAAGATTTCAGGTATACCAATAACTTTTCTTGTATTACTACGGCTACCTGAACTCCAGAATCAGTACTGTGTTTATTATTTTCAAGAGCAACAAAGCAAGAGCAAGCAGGTATAAATGCAAAGAGCAGTGTTAAAATGCACATAACTATACAAGGTGTATATGCGTTGTATTGCAGGCACGCGCGGCAGGACGTCCGTACTGTGTATCACACACTTCACTTCTTTTCATTTTCGTTATAGTTTCTGTCTTCTGGTCAGTGGTCTAGCTCTAGCACTGTCTGAAAGCAGTAACAAATTTCGAAGAGGATCACCAACACAACACCATTATGCTGAGTAAAGCAAAGAAAATCAAAAGGGGAGGACGAGGACAAACCAAGTAAATGAGGAAGCGACCAAGGGAGCCTGAGGTTCTGGATTCTTCTGACTCCCTTTCCTCCAATAACAGCCACCAGGTAACCCTGTATCTCTAACTTGCCTTCTCTACTTAATTTGAATGTTGTGGTAAATGCTTCACTTAGCTCAAGGATACTGATAATATGATCATTGCATTTGGGTCAGGGATGAGAAAAAAATGAGAAGGTTTAAAAGAGGTTCCTGTTTTTTTTTCTCCCTTTTCCTCCGAGAATGAAACAGGAAAGATAAAAACTTGAAATTAGGGATGTTGATCTCTGCTTGATTCTCCTTGAGATACAGTGACAGTGTCTGTCTGTGATACAGTCCCCACACAAGTAGTTATGGCCATGGCCTATGCTGAGATATTTTGTAGTTTTATCCATTAACGACACATGGCTATTTATGCATATAGTAAGAGAATGGGGGCTTGATGAATTATCCTTCATCTTATAAATCTTTTCCATTCTTGTAGATTTTATCATTTATGTTGCCCATAGCTGTCAAATATTGTTTAACGTGTTACAAATGCTTAGTAGGGGATAAAGTTCTTGGAAGATTACATGTTGTTATACGAGTATAGGTTGACTTGCCCACTATTCATGGAAATTATCTTTACCTTTGTCACTTCTTGTCTTCTGATAATATGTATTGACCACCAATATACTACATCCTTCTTTTCTCTCATCTTCTCTCATCAGTCAAATGCTGAGAAGTGAGATCCACTCATTGCATATAGTAAGGAAGATTGGAAAGAAAATGGTTAATATACTTCCTTTTTGTTGGTTGTTTGCTATGCAGATCTTACTATATCATTCAACCTACCTCTTTTTGGCTGATTATAACATTGCGAGACATTAAATTGTTATGTGGTAAACTCTCATTCAGAATTAAGCTGTGAGCTTTTTAATTGCCCTTCAGTAAGGCTTAGGATTACCTACCCTCTAATGCTTTTAAGTGGTAGTTTGGATCAGATTATTTGAAAAAAAAAGTTGTTTATTTTTTTTTAAAAAGAGCTTATTTGTAAAAATATAAATTAATTTTTAATTACTTATTTTAAAAATAAACAGAAGTTCTATTTTTTCGATAAGTAACAAATATAATGCTTAAAAAATAATCAAGTCTAATGAAAGAGAGATAAAACTTTTTAGACACATATACCTCTAAAAAATTTCATAAATTTTCTAAAAAATATTTTTATATGTCATTTTTAATAAATTTACATGTTTAAAAATATTTTTTATATTTTTACATCCAAACACAAACATATATTTTTTTTAATAAAATTGCTTTTACATAACTACATCCAAACACTAAATATATGATTTTTTTTTTTAAAAATCACTTCTATTTGAAACATATGCTTAAAAACACAATGCCAACCAAATTGTCCATAAATGATTCATAAAAGTTTGACAACCATACCTGCCATAATGAGGCCATACTGAAGCTTATACGCTTGGTGAAATTATAAATATGTTACCAGATTTAACGAATATTAGCAACTTAGTACAACTGAAATCACGTCCTCATCATTTCCAGCAGCAAGATACCTTTTAATGACCTGTTTGTTGAACTTTTATCCTATCACTTCGAATTGTCTTTTTCACTTCTAATTGGTTTGTTCCTGATATGAAGCTTATTGGCTAATGCATAATCTACAGGCAGATGTTTGGGTTCCTCCTGCTCAATCCAAAAAGAATTTGACTCCAAATGCTAAAATGACTTATTGTCGCCTTGCATTGTTGGGATCAGCAAAGAGGTTTGTTGAAGCAGCAGCCTGCTCTGCAACCAAGCTTGAAAAAATGGTGGAGAAATTCACTCCAACAGTGGAAGTGATGCCACAATCTGAAAGGTCAACTTCGACAAGTACTCATCCTCAGAAATCCAAAGAAGATCCATCTGCCATTGATTTCTTTGCACAACCTAAGAATATAATTGACAATGTGATTACTTCGGTATGACTTTGAGCATTTCTTTTTTCTGGCATCTGCTTTCTTTTGTATTATTGTGTTTTATTTCTCATAAATTCTAGCTACTCAACCTATTCATCCCTTGTTGGGTGCTGTTGATCTGCTGATATGCATCAGCATTAGTGTTTTCTACTATTAACACACAACGGCTATTATGGAATGATTTTTTGTACATTGGGTTCCTCAAAAACATCAACGAGGCGTTATCCTCTGCCATAAAAGGAACAAACTAATTTGAAAAAAAGAGGGTGTCAAAAAGGAAGCATGTGTATCAGAAGTGCTATGATACCATGTAAATAATATTGCTCTATAATCATTTAGGCAAGGCCTCTATATATATACAAGGAAATCCAACTGTTAGAGATTGGAAGAAATTAAGAACATATTAGGAATTAAATATGTTGATTAATCTTAATAAATAGTGACAGAAAATGATTTCCAAAATTTAAGAATCAATCACATGTAATTCATAGTTTAGGAATCTGTTGCCCAAGTTTTTAAAAGAAAATATATAATTTTGATGATGTTTACTATTTTATAATAAAAAACAAAAAGTCTTTACTTTATATTATTATTATATCAGTTGTTTTTTGAAAAGTCAGCACTTATTCTTTGTTCTTATGTTTTACTATAGAAAAACATTATGTCATATCACAAGGCCACCTACTCTGCAGAAGCTGACCTACGTATGCATTGGGAAGACATTTTCTCAATACTATATCCTAGCAAATCTATTTGAAAGAGAAGAAAAGATCTTAGCAACTACTCTAGACAATATCCTCTTCAAATAAAATTACTAAGTTGAACGTTGGGCTCTTTCTTTTTGAAAAAATCCTTTTAAGTGTTCAACGGTTACTTTACTGGTTTATATAGTAGATTATCTAAGAAGAAGAAAGTAGCAGGACTGAAGAAAATCTCATACTGATATGAAAAGAAAAGTTTCACTCCTTCTCTGAACTTACTCTAGAATATCTACTCTATTTGTAAGAGAGTTCATTTTTGTAAAAATTTTCTGAGAGCATTTTACTAAGAGAAAGTTTGGCTAAGTTATTGAGAGAAATAAAACTTAGTGTGAGAGGTTTACCTAATATTGGTAGTAAAAGGCCTTAGTGGCTTGTGCCTTGTTTGTTGAGAGGTTAACCGGGAATGTTGTAAAAGGCTCTTGTAGCTTGTACCTTGTATGTTCTTGGTGATTGTCCATTATAGTGAAATACCCTTGTTTTGTACTTGGGGAGTGGATGTAGGATCTGTTTTATAGATCTGAACCACTATAAATTGTAGTGTTGATTTTCTCATCCTTAACTCTTTTTTTTTTCTAAAGTTTCATATTATGGCTGATCGTTTACTGCATTGACTTATCGTTTGCAACTTATTTAGTGCAAACTCTTGTTTATACAAGTGTTTTATCTAAGTTTGGAAACTTGTCACTTTCAGGCATTTGAAAAGAGATATGTTAACTTCTGTTTGTCTATGATTTACATCTTATTTAAAACTTTAAGTCTCTGTTTGTTCATATCTAAATATTTTGACAATTATTGAGGTAAAAAGCATTAGTTTTCAACACCTAATTCAACCCCCTTCTTTTAAGTGTCTCATACATATTTTCTAACAGAATCAATCACATATAAAATCCGTAATACATATAATGAAAAGTCAATGTCAAAGCGCTTAACTCAAATGGAAGAGCCAGCTACATGCCATCAAGCTTCTGCCAATGTGCACTTCATTGATTTTGAGAAAGCAAACTATATCTCACCTGCTTCTGACATAATTATTGCTGAACAGGTGCCTTTACCAGAGGTCATTGCGGCATCGAATGCCACTGAGGGAAGAGCTAAAAATTGTCAAAGCAAGTCTTATTCAATGGCTAGGCATCCATCCCGATCTGTTAGTCTTAACCCTTCTGAGTTGGCCGACATGTGGGATGATGAAGCTTCTAGTCATGATGAGGTCGATTCATCCTTGGTCACAATTTAGGGATATCGAGTGAAGCAAGAATCTGTGCTCATACTCAGCCCCATTTTCAGGAAATATGGGGATATTACTAAAAACTGTACATTTATGAGAATGGAGTTTCGTTCACGTTTCTTGGAGATTGTCTGTGACATCATCAAAAAATTGCAAGCCACAGCATTTGTAAAAATAACAGAAATTGAAGTGAAAGATATGATTGATCTTGTGTCTTGAAAATGGGAAAGTGGAACTTGGGTGGCTTCACCAAAGGTTGGTAGATATACTTGAGGCAATGCGGCTTATTAAACAGTCTCACACCTTGAAGGAAGAAAGAGAAGAAAACGCACAAAACATTGAAAATGTAGTGAGAGAACGAGAAGGTCTTGAGGCAGAAGTGATGACGCTTGAAGAGAAGATAGGGTTGATGAGGGAAAAACTTGCTGTTGCCGAGGAAAACTTGGCTATAGAAAGGGAAAAGTGTCTCAGGATGAATGAAATAGTGTCCAATGCCAAAACCAAAGTGAGACGCTTCTACCAGAGGTCTCTGGTGGATGGTCTGTTGTAGGTCATCTTTTCCATGGGAAAACACTTAGAAAGGCACTGTTGTGGAAATATTTTATAGTAGTAATTCCATCTTCTCCATGGGAAAACACTGAGAAAAGCACTGTTGTGGAAATATTTTATAGGACCTTTGCTACAATGCTCCTATCAATAGGAGCATTGTTTTTATTTTTAAAATTTTTAAAATTTTTATTTTTTATTTTAAGAAATAAGTTAAAAATTTTTAAAAAATTAAAAAGTATTAAAAAAATATACATAACACATTAATTAAAAAATAATTTAAAAAACATAATAAAAAGATTAAAAAAATCTTTTGATTCCTTTTTTATTTTTAAAAATTTTTTAAAACTCTTTTAACTTATTTTTTAAAATAAAAATTATAAAAAAAATTAAAAAACCAAAATTTATAATTTTAAAAATTAAGAACATTGGGAGAAACTACCAAATCAAATTACTGGCCTTTGCTTTTGTTATGTAGAGTAGCATACTTTAGTATTATTTTATTTTTTATTTTTTTATGTTAAGAAACAATTTTTAAATTTTTTTAAAAAATAAAAACATTATATAACACAAATATTCACAAATAAATTCAAAAATAAAGTAATATAAAACAAAACAAAAAAGTAAAAAAATTCTTTTCATTTTTTAATTTTTTTGAAATAAAAATTATTAAAAAAATAAAATATTACTCCAAAAAATATGGCTGCTACTAGCAAATCCTTACTCTTGTGGGTCCAGCTATAATCTAAATTTGAGGTTTCATCAAGCCACATAGCCTATTAAATAAGAGAAACAGTATTTCGTTTGTGCTCCATGAACTCATTTTCAATATTTCTAAAATATGGTACTTCCGTCGAATCTATACCTAATATTACTTTTCACTAAAAATGTCAATAAAAAAAGAGGTGGGAGTCCCTCACTAATATCTGTCCTCTTCCATATCCATAAGAGAAATGGAGTAGTAGGTATCAAATCAATAGAAATCAAGAGTTAACTGATGAATATGATATGTAAAGGATGCTCTGTTTTACAAACAGAGGAAGAGAAACAGGTGAAGACAAAGTCATTAACGAAAGGAGTATATCTTCTCTTGGTTGGAGCAAATCCCAATGGATTAAAAGGGGGTATTAAGTTAATAATTTTATATATAAATATAGTTAAATTTTATTTACATATAAATAAAAGAAATATTTTAATATTAATTTTTAAAGATGGTAACATTAAATTTAGTCCTATGATAATACTCTAATTTTCTTAGCTAGGTCAGCAAATATTTTGTAGAGAAATATCATTTTCGACATAATAGATATCATTTATATTTTCTTCATTAACTTGTTTACCAATGAACCTTTCAATATATGATATGTAAAATTAAAAGTTACAAATTCAAATTTGAATTCAAGACAAGTGAAAAAAATAATAATAACATGTTCCTTTCCTTTGTATGCATTGAGAAATTTATAATCAAGTGTCATGATCTAATTACATCATAACTTTTCTTTTCTTTTTCTTTTTTTAATCAACTACTTATATACCTTTCTTTTCTATTTTAGTATTCTTATTATTTTATTTATTTTTTAAAAATTATATTATTTATATCTGTTTTTTTTTCACTCTTTACTTGTTATGACATCTGATTTCAATAAATTATATTAATTTTGTTCTTCCTCTGTTGCCTTACTGCCAAGGATGAGTATAATATTTTTTAGAAACTCAAGAAAAAAAAATTAAAGAATTCTCGGAAACTAAATTAATAGAAAATTTCCAACTGCTTATAGGAAGCCATAATCTAGGCTCCTACCACCGTACACATTCATCAACGAGCAGCAAAGTGCCAACAATATTTGACACGCCTCAAGAGTCAAGACAAGCGGCACGCCACATTAAGTCCAAGAGGTCCATGATGCATAGATACATAATCAGAAACTAGCAGACAAGTAGAAATTAGCAACTCGAACTACCCTGAAGGTTAACTGAATAATCGTTCCTAAATTACTACTATAAAATGGTGGTTTCTGATGTTTTAATTTTTAAAATTATTTTTCTTCTCATGCTGTGCAGTGTGAACAGAAAAGTACTCATTTCTTATTAAAATTTAAGGGTAATAAATACAGAAATTATGAACACACAAGGCAATCAAAACGCCCGAATTGAAATCTGGGACACCCTCCAATACTGGCAAACTGGCAATGGCTTCAGAAACTCATCAAGGAAAACAACTGCTGATTTTCTTTTGCAAAACCAAGGAAACAAATTAAATGGAAGGTGCTATTTTAACATGTAGCGGCAAGCCACTGTTATTATTTTATTAAGTGTTAATCCTCCTGCAGTTCTTTCTGATCTCTCCCCTTGAGCCTGTTAAGGGAGAAATGTTTCCCATCTTGATCATGGACGTGGCGAACTGTTCAAAGAAAAGGTCAATTCTTTCAGCATATTTCTTCACCAATTCTGCAGATACTTGATTCATTGTCAAGAGAACTTGATCTGAATTTAACAGACCCTTGTATGCCAATAAGTTCTTGAAGTAACTGTTGTCAAATTTCGTTGGACTGACGAAGTCTAGGAAAAACAGATTCTGGTCACCACCAGATCTTGGGCACCTGGTGCGCAATTGAGCAGCATAGTATTGGTTAAGAGTAAAGTCTGACTTGCCATTGCCAGTTTGGTTGTACAGTCTTTGCCTGAAGCTGGTACACCTGGAATTTCCTATAGTATGGCTCCCTACAAAAGTTACAGAGATACTCAGAACAAGCCAATTACAATTCTCCTCACAACATCATATAAAGAGGCCTTGAAGAGAGTTAAGTAACATTATAAAACAACCATGTTTCTGAAAGCAAAAGACCAGAAATTAGAATTTCCAGATAACAGACAGGCATGTTCTAGGACTCTACCAGATAGAGCAACTAGATCAACAATGTCAAGCCCCTTGAGTTTGAATTTAGTTAGAATCGTCTGGAATGTGTTGTTTGGAGCAGGAATGTTGTTGTTGGAGCCACTTAAGCTTGCCCCTAGGGAGTCCCTTCTCCCTAAAGGTATCTCCCAGCTTGGTCCACCAGTCTGTACATGAAAGGGTTAGTAAATCAGACTTGCTAATAGAAGATTTGGTAGTGAAAGATTAAGAAAAGGGTATTGTAGTACCAAACAAAATGCACCACTTACAAGAACGGTTGAATCTCTTGCCGCGAGAGCCAAAATATCAGCACAAGACACTGTTTGTGGGCATTCTTTTTCTAGTGCGGATTTAATTTCATCAATCACTTCAAACCCTCGAGCCGAATTACGGTTGGGATTTGACCTCTTCTCACTGATAATGGTTCCACTGCTATCTAGCAAGATTGATGCATCACAACCCTGCAACGACATTTTATTTGAACAATTCAGACTCGTGGATCTGATAATCATGAAACTACAAATAATTTGCTGTTTTTGTTCAGTAAGTTACTAAGTGGTTGGGCTTATTGCCCTGTCATAAGAAGAGACCTTGACAAAACAGTCATGGAAATGGAGCCTCAGCAGTGAAGCAGCCATACGGGGTTCCTTTGCAAAAGCCTTGGCAACGATGGAGTTGACAATCTCTTGAGCTCTTGAACATGAATGGTCGTAAAACTGCGGGTATAGGTAACCTCCAATTTTCTCGTTACAAAGGCAGAAGGGAGCAAAGGCAAGTAGAGAAAGAAGCACAAGAAAGCTCACAGATTTGGCCATTGTTGTTTCTTTCAAGGTCACAAGTGACAAGACTTACAGAAGAGTAGTTGAAGAGAAGTTTTCAAACTCTATTTGATGAATGCTATGATGAGGAGTACTGTTATTTATAGAGAACAACCTTGCAGGATTCTAATGCACGACAGAGGACGAAGGTGAGGAAAAAGGCAGGACGGGAACAAAAAAGTAGGAGTTGGTAGCTAACTAGTTTTCAAATCCATATAAAAGAGCAAGAGAAGATTGGAGTTGGTAGCTTTTCATACTCACTCTTAATCACATAAAAATTAACTACACTTGTAAGAAAATAGCTTGAAGCTCCGAGTGTAAGCTGAATACAGAGCAGAAAGCTTTTGATTTAGCATAAAGCAAATATGCTTAACATAGAAAAGGCCCAAAGTATTGGTCCTATTTCCTGCAGCATCATTATCCTATCCTTGCATTTGAAGTTATGTAGTATAAACATTCATTTTCATTGGTCTCCTATTTCAAGACCTGTGTCAATTCTTTTCATTGTTATATCTTAAGCACAATATTTTGCTCTTGCTTTTCATTGGGTATACAATGATTAAACCTAATTGCATTTTTGACATGTGTACTTCACTCCTACATTCTGTTAGTACAACCTCAAGGCCAACTCCATTTTTGACATGACTTGCACTTAATTAAGCCAGGTCTTGAATCCAGAGAGCTTCCAGATAAGATAACTATGATAATATCGAATACCATGGCTGTCCACCTACAGGTTTTGTTCTGTGTGTCTTATTAGAGGGAGTCTACAAAAGTTGAGGTGGACTCACCTGCTCAGATGACTTCATTGTAGCTGTTCAAGTTATTGACTTTAAATTTTATATAAAAATGATTTTTCCTACCATCATGATTCGTGCATCTTTTATATCTATCCCCTTTTCACGTTTTACTATTTTTTCATAGAACCAAACATTGCATAGAAAGTGTTGGTAATAGCCGACGTAGAATAAAAATGGAAATGTTAGGTTACTTTGATCGGTGACCGAAGCAATGTGTTGAAGGAACAGGTATGGTTGGGTACCTAATACTCCGATGAATGGAGCCTCTAATAGTATAATCTCCAATGTGAAGTTATTTTCCTTCGATGTGGCAGTATATGGCTAGCTTTACTTTTGTTTATTATACATAAAAAAAATTAACAATATGCTTAGCTTTGATTATCGAGAAGGAAGATAATATTAGCTTTACTAAACACGTGGTGCTGCTTTAAGTGATGGCGTTGCATGCTGTACTACATGGAATCACCCTCTTCTCTCAATAATTGATTATAGGGTAAGTTTGCTTTGGTTTTAAGTCTTCAGAGCTCCTTTTTCTTGACCCACCAATTTCTGTCATGCTATTTGGCCTTGTCATTTTTTCTTTCTTGGGTTAATTCCGATCTGCTTCTATAATGTACACTGGAACTGGAGTAGATGCATTACACTTGACAAAATCATTACAGGTATAAAAAGTAATTAAGTAGTATTCGGAAGAACATGAGTACATATCAAAACCTATCAATTAGCTAGAGGGAATGCTTGTTAAGAGTCTGAACTTCCACCACCTTAAAAGAACAAGTACTTCGGCTTATGTTAGCAAAGAACATGAGTACATATCAAAACCTGTCAATTAGAGGGAATGCTTGTTAAGAGTCTGAACTTCCACCACCTTAAATGAACAAGTGCTTCGGCTTGTGTTTAGCCATTGGTTTCTGCAAAATTACAAACACAAAGGGGAAAATGCAATTCAGAGGCCGGCTAGTTTCTTGCAACCACTCTTTTTCTTCTTTCTTTTTACTCAAACCTTCTTGCTATACAAAATAATTACAGGGGAAAGAATAGTAGTAATTGAAAAACCAGAGAAAAATGCAATTCAGAGGCTAGTTTCTTGCAATCACTCTTTTTCTTCTTTCTTTTTACTCAAACCTTTTTGCTATACAAAATAATTACAGGGAAAAGAATAGTAGTAATTGAAAGACCAGAAAAAAATGCAATTCAGAGGCTAGTTTCTTGCAATCACTCTTTTTCTTCTTTCTTTTTACTCAAACCTTTTTGCTATAC
>JASKGM010020931.1:0-18828 GCA_034509205.1 Ceratonia siliqua | reverse complement strand
AAAATAATCATAGGTAAAAGAATAGTAGTAATTGAATGGCAGAGAAAAATGCAATTAATTCAGAGGCTAGTCAAACCTTCTTGCTATAGAAAATAATCACAGGTAAAAGAATAGTAGAGTATTTGAAAGACCAGAGAATACAGGCCAAGTATACCCCGCTATTTTCAAGGACCAAAAACTGTGGCTGCTGGGATTCGAGCCCAGGTCTCCACGGCCACAACGTGGAATTCTTACCACTAAACTACAGCCACTTTATGGAACATGGTTGCCAACTAATTTAATTGTTGTATATTTTTGGGAAGATAAACTTTTTTAAATATTACTTGCAGTTACATCGTTTATATAAAAATTGAAAATTTTTAATTTCTGCGTAACAAGTCTTAGTTAGCTTCAAAGAGCGTATAGCTACAAATTAAATTTTCCATGATGTGTCCAAATAGTACTTAACTATTTTGAAAACTTGATAAAATATGTAGGAGAACTAGAAAATGAGGAATAGCTTCAACATTCAATGTAAAAGGCCTGTGGACAATTTGCTAAGTAAATCTAAATTTAAGTGTTATATTGCTAAAACCATAGGCTCTATTAATGCTGCAATAACGCCTTTGTGTTGTTCTCAAACACCTTTTATCCTAGCAAATTTGGACCTCTCTTTTGGTGCCTTTTCCAATTAATTAAACTTTGATTTATGATACCAAAAGTTAAAATTTAAATAGCTAGCCTGATGAAAAGGCTTACAAATTTTATTTAATTGCTTACATTAATGTTTTCTATGTCTATATATTTATTTACTGCTTCAATCCAATGAACATGTCTATTTAGAAAGCTAAAGGGGCTCACCTCGAAATGTGGTTAAGTGGAACAAATATTTAATGGTTGACTAACAATAATTGAATATTTATAAGTAGGTAAGGATCGATGATAGCTATATACTAATCTATTAATTCTTTAGTCCTACCTATATATTATATTTATATGTTGATGCATAATGCATCCAACGTGGATCCCAATTGGAGCCTATATTTTTATGAAATGGCTTAGACAGAGATTAGGGACTCACTACAAATATAATATCTTTAAATGACCTTAGAACATAGAAATGGCATCTTCAGATCGATCCAACCTCTACATTCTTTAGAAGATCCCTAGCTATGCGATACAGAAATTGTTATTCTATATCTCCACCACTCTAGTCCTTAAATTTGAAAATTTGAAGAGCCCATAAAGTCTAATCACCTTTTTCCATATGCTGCTATTAACAAAATGTAGTTTTCTTCCTTTGCTTAATTTAATATCAGCACTATATCAATTACTGTCCATCTCCTTTAACTCAGCCTCTTCCTATCCATAGAATCCCGGCCTGGACGGTGAGAATAAACTTTGGGTCACTATCAATGGGAGAATTAAACACTATTCCCAAAAAAGAAAGGAGAAATCATATGCTTTTTGAGCAGCTTAATTTCAAGTATATATATATAGCATTTATACTTATACTAGCATTTTGCTTTACTTTATTATAAATGGGCATTCATAATGCAAAGTCGTTAGTATATATACAAGTTTGAAAGTTAGTATATATACAAGTTTGAGACAGCAGAGAAGTATGAATTGGGTCGCACTCTAATTATCAACACCACCATAAAAAGTAGCGTTTCCTCTCAGTAATGGTGGATCTGGAAATTGGTTTGGCAAGTACAAATAATGTTTCTTGATCCTAATACATATAGAGATGGGTCGAATAATTAAAGAATGCAAGGACACTTTGTCAAATAGCTCATGTTCAATATTAAACCAAAAGCATATTGTTTGAAACATATTATATGCATAATAAAAGGTCCACTAAATGGAGTCTTTCTATCCAGGCATCTTTATTCTGTCTTTCTATGCAGAACATAAACTTGGAGGAGGAGCTAGCTAGGGATCTTGAAACCCGTGCACTAAAACCTTCATGTTCTTATTAATCGGAGACTGAAGCTAAAAGCCTAAACTTGACGAGTGAAGATCAGGCAAAAGGACTACGAGAAAGTAAGACAGACGTTGTGGGTGTTTCGGAGATTGTTACCTTGCACAAAGTGAAAGATTTCTCAAACTACTGCTAGCTTATCAGTTCAATATTTACTCTTCTTGGGATCTTAAGTCCTAAAATAATTATGGAGTCTTCCGGTTTCCATTTCCAGCATCAGCTCCAAGAAGAATATGCTCAGTATACTACTTCAACCACCCAATCCCACTATAAACCTTCGACTTGTCAAGCATGGGACTCAAGCAATATATAGTAAGTACAAATCATATTTTTTTTCCAGTTCAACCCCTTTCTCATATAAATTCATAACCCGTTAAATAAACCAGTCAGAAACTCCACTCTTCATATATTCTTGCAAATGATAAAGGGTGCAGCCTTGCAGATATAGTATGGGAGTGCTTGAAAAAATGGGTTGACTGGATTTAAGTACAACTAGTTGTCTTGTCATAGTCATTGTCTCCGTAGGTGAAACTAATAATTCTTTCGATCATCAATTGATTTGATATTAATTTGGGGTAAGAACTATAACGTTATATAACTCAAACTCTTCTACCCTTGACTAAATAAAGTGTCTTCCTATATTTATTCTCTATGGATTATAAGTTGCCCTGTGAACAGTTTAAATGTTGGACTGGACATATATCCATCAATAATTTTGCTGGGGAAAGATAGAGAAGCCATCCAACTTTATACACCAGTTTGCACAGAATAAACAGTATTTGTTCTCCAAGTATATTTGTTCTTTAGCAAAGTTTACCATATAATTTGATGATCACTTGTTTCATTAATTGTTTCTTACGCTCATACATATGTGGGTTTTTTTGCAGCAGTAGGTTTACTGAAAGCGTTATAAATTCAAGTGATATGGCGCCCAAGTTCGGCATGATTGATTCACTTCCTAGAACTTCCACAGGGCAACAGTTTGGTTTTCATGATATAAAAAGCTTCGCCCAACACTCAGCCAGTGATCTCCTTCTTTCAAGAATCGAAGACGAAGTGTCTGATAATTTACCCAGACTCAGAGAAATGATGAACAGCCCCTCTAGTTCTGTGAACGAGCCTTCCTGTTCACGAATCTCAATAAGTGAACGACAACATTGTTCTCATAGTTTCTTCTCTGGGCGTCCCGTAACTGGAAGAGAGCTTTGGCCTGCAGGGAATTTCTGTCACCTTCAGAAGCCGACAGATGGAGGCATAGCCCTAACTAAGAGATACAACTTTGGTGGTGCTTCTTCAAATTCCAATTTATCAACCCTAGATTTGCCTTCTTCATTAGTTTCATGTTCTCTGGTCATAAATTCGCAAATGTTGGATATGCATACAAATTACGGTGGGAGTTGTGGCCTGCAACATTCTTATGATTCTTTTGGTCTTAATGAAGAAAGCATATGTTTAAGCCATAGCAGCATGCAAGACGGGGAAAATAGTCCATCAAACAGCTCAAATAATGTGGGTTTCTTCCTCTTCATCTCTTCTCTAGTAAAGAACAAACGATAATCATTGACAAATGGTAATTAGTTCTCTAGTAAATTAATGTCCAATTTTGGTAAATAAAAACTTCAGTATATATATAGTATTAATTTTATGATCAATTGACGAATTAAAATTTTTTTAATAATTATTGAAAATTAGCTAAAAGTTTCAATCTTTATAAACCCGCCTTTATATTTCTATTTTGGAACAATAATTAAATTCTTTTTCGTACATTCTATTAAGAAAAAAAAATTCTCTTCATGAATTTGTCGGTTTAATCCTCATCCTGATGGTATTTTTTTTCTTCTTTGTTTTGTGTCTGAAATTTCATGTTCAGTGATCATTGAAGTATATTAAGTAATATTTTTGTAATAAAATTACAGATGTCAGCATTCATAAGTGGAGCTGGAAGGACAAAAACGCCTCGCAATTGCTCTCAACAGAAGGAATCTGAAGCAAAAGCTAAGAAATCAAGATCTTCATGCCCGCCTCTGAAGGTGATATATATATATATAATTAATTGTAAACATGCATTCATTTGATGTTTCCTTCTATTAAAGAAACCTGAGCTGATGTGGAATTGACCTTAAACAGATCAGAAAGGAAAAATTGGGAGACAGGATTCAAGCCCTTCAGAAGTTAGTGGCACCTTTTGGGAAGGTACCTATATCATCTCTCAATTATATAATACCCACTAATTTATATATAAATAAACATGAACTTAATTTTAAAAATCCAAGACTGTATTTTTATTTTTTGGGTCTGTTTTATTAATTTGACATTTTAAATGGTGTGCTTGTACTAGCAGACTAATACAGCCTCCGCGTTGACTGAAGCTATCGGCTACATCCACTTCCTTCATGACCAAATCCAGGTGGTTAATACTTTCTTCTTTTTTAAAATTTTGTTTTGGGAAGACAGTCTGTTCAAAAATGACTGGTAATTACTCTGGAAAATATAGTAAGTTGCCTCATTATAAACGTAATATATAGGTAATATGATTAATTAATTATTTTGTTGCATGTTAAGTGCCATGTTTTGAATGAAAAAAATAAATTAAGGTTAGTGCGTGAAGGCCTTGAATTTGACTCAATCAAAACTAGTAGAGAATGGGTCATGCACAGTTGAAATAAATAAAACTTGATAAAGTTATTGAGACAAAAGCTATTTTATCACCGCAGACTTTGAGCGTCCCTTACATGAAGTCGTCGCAAAGCAAGCCCTTCAGAATGATGAAGTTGGTAAGATTATAAATACATGTACATGTCTTTCTCTCCATGTAATTAAGTATATAAAATAATAATAATAATAATAATAAGAAGAAGAAGAAGAAGAGGAGGTTACGGAGATAAAACCCTTTATATATATATTCATTAAGCACTCAGTAGTACTTGTTTGTTTGGTCATGGTTGCAGGATCCGAAAGAGGAAGATAGCAGAGAACCCAAGCGAGACCTTAGAAGCAGAGGCCTGTGTCTTGTGCCTCTTTCTTACGCCTCATATATTCATCCTAGTGATTAGGGAGTGTTTCATTCTGTGTATATATGAATAAACAGCTTTGTTTTCTTCAAAACTATCAATGTTGCCTTCTCTAGCTCATGCTACAGTGACCATAGATGTTCCAAAACTTATGCTATGGCAACAATAATTCGAACCAGCATCAGTAAAAGACCAATAATGTTAATAATTAAGAAGGAAGAAATGCTTGAAAGGAATAAGGGATCCTACTTTCACACGCTAGTGCCTAATAGGAACAAGGAACATGGAAAATAGAAAAGAGAGAAATTTGGCGTTATTAACTTTCTTCTCTTTCAGGAAATATTTTCAGACTGAACACAACCTAATCTTTACAATTTCGCGTCAGATGAGAATAGTAACAATTTTAGCCTAATCTTCACCCTCAACTACCAAACTGTGCCTCGTTTAAATAAACTCACGAAGCCTTTGTTCCGCACCATAACTGGTTCTCCAAGCTGTTCCATTTTCATCACTAAATATGAAGCAGCACACTGCTAACACAATATACATACACGGGGAAAACGATGATTTTGCGAAGCAGAGCCAATCATGTTTTTTGTTACTTAGCAAATAGACTAATAAATATGTGCTGTTGGATCTTCATATATTGAAACATCCTCTGGCAGGGTTACAAGTTACAACTGCAACTGCTGCCAGGCAACAGAATAGGGCAGGCTTTGCCTAGATTGTCTATGACTATGAAATAAAGGATAAGGATAATCACATTTGAGGACAAAATTTTACGAGCATATTTTATATACTGAGCATCTTCTTTCATTGTAGTAGTCCGCATGTTGAACACTATGTAACATGCAGGGCATTTGGGAAGTCTCTACAATGTACAAATCAATTCCCACCCTTAGTATATGGCGCATCTTTGGACATCCACCATTTCTACCTTACCAGCCGAACTGCATTACAAAGGCAAATATTAAAAATACCAAAAAAGTGCAGCTAACATTCAATAAACAAATAACTGTTTAGCAAAGTTACGGTATTGTAAGTATACCAAATTCTTCTTTTTCTTCTTCTTTTTCTCAATATAAGCTGAAAGCTCCTCTTGTCGAGCAAGTGAATCCTCCAAAGCCTGAAAAAGCGGTGCGATTAAACAAGAATTGTAGAGAAGGAAAGAGAGAAGTGAGTTCTGTTGTCAAAAAGAATTACAAATATGGTTACCATGATCTAATGCTTCTTTTGAAGTCTATAGGAAATAGAAGCATCTCTTATAAGTGGAATTAGGCATATACACTATTGGAGGAACAGTTTAAGCTATTTCAGTTCCGCTAATCTGTGTGGGTTTCAATCTAATGGGCCTAGCGAAATAATATACATTGTTTCTTGAAAGCAATTGTAATTACCTTCTTCGCCGACATAAGTTCTTGCTCCAATGCATCAGCACGGCTTATAGCAGCTTTCAGCATTTCCTCCTTCTCGGGTGGCAAGGCAGCAGGTTTATTCATAGTGACTAATTTCTCTTCCAACTCAGCCATGCGTTTCATCACAGTCATAAACTCTGCAGTAGAGAGGGTAGGTGCAGGCAATTGGTCAGAAGGGACCTGTCCTTTAAACAATGTTTCAGCAGAGTAAACAGAATTGGTGTAGAAGTTGGCATCAGTGAGCTTCTTGGGAGTGTTACGTGTCATTCTGACGATGGTGACGATACCCATAACAAAGGCCATGAGGCCAGTGTAAATCTGGGAATTTACATTTTCGTGAATCTTGCACGAATCAGCTATGGTGTAATCATCTGCTCCATCCATAAGTTAAAGAAAGGTATACGTAATTTAGATTACGAATGGCAAGGCAAGAGGAAGATATGAGGATGCCCGCATAAATACTTTGGCAAAGACAGAAGTAGACTTCAGACATTTTGGGAATCACAAATGGTGTATACGAAACAACAATCAGACACGTGCTGTTTGGTGAATTAACCGAATCCATTTCGTGGCTTCTTATTGGGAAACTGATAACTCAATTACAAAAATTGGGGTTATCATTAATCTAAAGCTGAGAGGCAAACAAAAGAATATATGAAAGAAAAAATAATACCAGGCTGACACCCAATTGAAGAAGGGAAGCAATGATGAAATTTTCAACTTGAAAATTTGTGTGCTTTTTGTGCATACCTACTTGACCCTTTCTCCTAATCCTCAATTGTTGATTGTATTTAGTAGTTGATACATAAGCAATATGATTATATACGAACATGTTATACGTTTATATCAGTTTTATAAAGGCATCAGTTATAAAGAGAATAATTTCATTCCTAGCATGAACTAATAAACTGGACTGGAACGTGTTGAACAATTTGCATCAACCTTTCTCCTATTTAGTCAAAAAGATAACTTAGTCTTTATCTGTCTTCCCTCTTTGCCATAAAATAAATAAGTCACAAATATTTACCTCAATAATGTTGTGACTTATCATTATAACAGAGTGTAATATAGAGCAAATTAACTCCATATTACTTTAAACCCGAGGAAAGGCTCTATCAAAGCCAAGAGCCCGGCTGGGGGTTGGTGCGGTTTGCGAAGGGAACGGCGATTAAGCATGCCTTTCTGTGGTTTCTTAATTTTAAGCATTTAGTATTCTTAACAAGGTATATGTAATACTAATACACTAAAGAGTTGAAAGTAATACTATCCCTTGATGTACCTTTTGATGATGCATCACCGTCCTCAATTTTTTTCAAAACAGTTTTATCACCCACTGCGATTAAGTCATTGCAAGCTTTAGTAGCTGAGACCTGTGGAGGTCATATTTTCAGAAAGTTAGAACTGAGGAAACAAGTGGTATTAAAGAAAAGAAAATACGCGGAAGATTAATGATGATGAGGGAGTTCCAAAGACCCACGACCTACATAAGTTCAGAAGGACCTATGTGCTCTAAGAGCTCCACAAAATGCTTTCTGTGTAAACCTATGGCTACATGAAATTACCAAAACATACTACCCATACCTGCACAATGGTGCAGAAAATTACCAAAGGAAGAAGGGAAAATCTGAAATCTTCTTATATAAATTAGAACATAAAGGTTATGATCAAGCATCCATTCAGGGGAATAAATAAAATTGGAAGAGTCTCTACAAAATGGGATTATATGCGTATACTCAAAAGTGCATCCTCAGAAGTCAGGAACCAGCTTAGAAACAATCTACTTCATGTTCAGAGTCATACTTATCCACATGCACATTATTTAAAATATTAGTGCAAGTACCATTCTTGCAACTCTTAGAGCTTAAGCTAAGAGTAGACATAAACATTGAGAGCTTTTGATTGCTGACAAGATTAAACTGGATAATAACTTACCACATCACAAACAGGAGACGATTGTGGGCAATCAATGTGATCCTTGGTAGGATTTGCCTCCATGTTGGAAGACTCACGTCCCTAAACATGTTCATTAGACAGTTAGGAAGTTCATCAATGACAAAAGGCACTAAGCGTCATTACAAAAGGAAAAGAATTTAGGATGGAGACAACTATAGCATTTACAAAAGCACAGCCAAATGAAGGGCCAATGTATTATCAGAGAATAGTAAAGACCTTAGGAGAAGCTAACTCATTCTCAGATATTGTCTTCTCTTCCACGAAATGAGACTCACTTTTTCTTGAGCATTTATGTTCACCATTCTGAACCATCTGCAAGTCCATATATAGAATACGTAAGCTACTAATCATGGAACACAAAAACTATGAGCTGAAATCATATAAAAAGAAGAAAGGGCAAAAGGAGGAAAACGATATAAAAAGTTGAAAGCCCACTCTCATTATTTTTGCATCATTCCACGGGCCCTTATCAGATCGCATACAGCCTCCTTGATCAGCACAGGTACAAGTACCTCCTAAAAAATCTGGCAACTCACTGGCAAAGAAAAACCAAGGGATGAATGAAGTGTCAAAAAGTTCTTTAGTCAGTGTCGTAGGAAGAATTTAAGACACAAAGAAGATAAGGGAGTGAAAATAATGGAAAATACTTGCGCAACGCAAACCAATTACTGAATAACACATCAATTGTTCATGAACTCACCTTTCATCAATTACTTCAAGCAATTTGCTCTGGAACTTATTGCCAAGAACCTGATAAATTATAAGTTTCAATTAATTTTATTCGCCTGAGAAAACCAAGCAGATTCTGCTTAAGGTCTAAGCTCACATTGATTTTTGCTGAGGTCTTAGGATCAAGGAAGGACTTCACGGTGCTCCACAACATTCTGAATCCAGAGCCTGCATTGATTATGAACATGCGATTCAAGGTCTGCAGTGAAGCGACCAATTTCATGATATTACAACTTTGTTATCCACATTATATATTCAGAAAAAAAGATTGGTAAATCTAGCAAAAGGACAAAAAGCATACCTCTGGATAATTGTCACCATCAACCTTCTGAAGACGAGTCACGAGTTCCCTAGCAGCTTTGCTAAAATTCTTAAGCCCCTGTGGCATTAATACGTGATTATAAGTTTTAACATCCTTTCATATTAAGCAAAGTTCTCTTTCTCATGAAAATGAGGGTTCATTTCATGTGAACCAAATAAGCGTTGACATTTTCGTCATTTTGCTCAGCCATAATCAATTGTATAAATGTTTAAAATTACTTCAGTCATGGAATATAATTATACTGTTTCTCATGCATACCACTCCTTGCACATCAAGGATGGTTGTACTTTGATCGATGTGCTTCATCGCAGCAATTGAACAAGCTGGGAACTTTACAATAAATGTCTTCTCAAACTCCTTTACATGGTATTGGACATAGCGATCCATGGTTGTGACTTGCATCAGCTTGGTGGCATCTACTTGGCCCAATCTTTCAATGTACACAGGCCGCCCTTCTTTATCTACTCCATGATGTCCGTGGGGATAATGTTGAAGAACTTCACTGATTTCGTCGAATTGAAAATCCTAGTATGAAGGGCAGAAAAAACTATAACAATTGAAAGTTTGAAATGCAGTAAAAAGTGCACTGGTAATAAATTCTGCATACGATCATGGTGGCAAGAAGACAAGGAGGTTAACAACATGTGAGTATATAACAAATATTAATTATTCCCATAAAGCCTCACAAAAGATCATTGTGAGAAATTACCTCCATAATTGTGTCAGCACCAAATTCCTTCCTCCATCGGAGCATGTCGGACCACATATGCTTTGTTTTCTCAATATCAAATTTCCTGGCCTTCAGGAATCTGTCCAGCAAAATACAAGTATAGATTAAGTATCCATTATCCGCATATTTGAGAGTTAAGAGTGTGTGGATGAAAATCTGTAGCAATGAAATGACCTATAAGGACAACTTTGCAACCTGAGAAAAGCAGATATATTCCAGATAGCATCATTCACTTAATAGGAGTGTTGTTAAAAAAAATTTAAGTTCTCATTAATTTTAGTGGACATGATATGCACACTTACTGCCATTAGTGAAACTAGAAACACGCATTTGTATGAAAAACTATAACCGGAGCAAGAAAAGTAACCTGAGCATCATATGATAATCATTGTGCTTTGCAGGGAGTAGTTCATCCAATATAAGAGCTTGACAGAACGCATCAACAGCTTTCAACTCCTCAGCGTCATGGACATCCTCTATTTCAACCGACATGACTTTGCTACTTCTCCTACCCTTTCTTGACAAAGAATTTCTCAGCATGTTTGAGGCATTGACTGCTTTCTTCATAAAAGAACCTAAAACATCAGATTTTTCAAGAGCTGCAAGCATAAGACTATAATTATATTGTACCATCAGGGATAGATAAATTCTCAAAATGATTATCAACAGCATTTTGCAGCATACCAAAGAAAAAATCATACGTGAATACAATAAGCAGGGCCTTCTGCAATGCATGATGAAAATATAATTCCCTAATGATTGAGTTTCTAGAGTGAAGGGGATAAAATTCTGCTCCTAACATTCTGCATGTTGTAAATTTTTACTAGCTAAACTGGCATACCAAATGCGTCCTTGATTAGTTTACCTGGGTTGGGAGATAGAGGTCCAGACATGTATCGCTTGAATAGATTGCTTCCGCTCTGCTGGCTACAGGAGGGCAGAAGGATCAAGCACTCATATCATACAAGGCGGAAAACAAAGCACTCCCAAATGCCCTGCTGCAACCCCACCAATTATCCATAAAAAGGCAAGAATGCAAGAACATCCAAGCACGTAAACACAAAGTTTCAGAATCCAAGAACTACAGAATCAAGTAATTGTTTTTCTAATATCAGTTAACATAAAATTTGTTGTATTTACAAAAATCCAAAAGTTTACAAAATTCTCTAAAACTAATATTCAGTTTCCCTAATAATCGAAATTAATATTGATTGAGGTATAATATCAGAAACAGAAATTAAAAAAGGGAAACAAATTTTCAATAGTAAAGACAGGAATAGTACAATTACGTAAATGGACTGCTGAAAGAAAGAAAAGAAAGGGAAAGTAGGGTGGAAAATGAAGGATTTACCTCTTAAATGCGAAGAAAACCATGGAGAAGTACATAAATAGAATAGCATATGATCCTGAATTGAGAAAATGGCGGAGAGACAGAGAGGCGTCCACGAGGCTCGATGTAAGCGAGAGGGTGAGTGAGTGAAGAGGTGTACGACTCGAAAATAGAAGAGAGAGGGAAAGGGTAGTGATTTCCGTTGAAAAAACAAATGCAGACGTTGACGACGTCTCAGCACCACCATCGCTCCGAATTCCATAATTTGCTAATTTGGAAATAACAGAGAGATGGACAGAGGTGGGTTTTGGCGAAACGCAAGGCTGTTCCATTCATATCTTTGCTCCCTTCCCAGTTTCCCGGCAAATTTATTTACCGCGTGTCTCGCTCTTGTTTTCCGCCACGTGGAACCTCCTCATTTGACAACTGGAGCATGAAGGATTTTCAAAGCCGCCACAATTGCCCATGTGCCACCCAACTGAAGTTCAAATTTCTAAAATGTTTTACTTACAATTTATTTCATAAAAAAATTCTATTACGAAGAGTAGGATACAATTACAAACCTTAACATGGGATTTTCCAATTCCAACTAACTACAAATTTTAAAAAACAAATAACGTATTTGTTTAGGTATAGATAAAAAAAATTTAATTATCAATTTCCATCGAAGTTATGATTCATAATGCTATATGCACTATATCATGGTTTGCCAACCAGGTGGGTTAACGGTGATTAATAGTAAAGAATTAAAAAAAAAATTTTAATGGATTTAATTCTTCATATCACTGTATTTAAAAAAAAAAAAATCGACTGTGCCACTCAGCTTGAATCATACAGACCAGAACAAAAAAAGGGCATATTTAATTATTTATGAGTTCCTCCTGTTTATCTATCTATCTGGCGTGTGTGCCATCTTAATAATTTGAGAATCTGAAATGGCTCTTGGTTGGTTGGTCGTTAGTCAAGTATATTATAGAAGGTCCAGGATTTCCCCGATGCTCATCATCTTCGTTCTTCTCAACAATAATGGCTGTAAGATACAGTCAAGAAACCTCCCATGTACTAGGAAAAGAACAGGACTAACATATAGGGTTTTTACCTGTCTTTATCACCAGAACCTCTAGCGTTTTTGTGGTAAAATCATCTTTCCCTCTCATATCTTGAAAACCCTAGCAGTCCATCTACTGCAATCCCTAGTCTGAAAAATATAAAACATGTCAGCCTATGTTTTGATGAATCAAAAATATTTCTTGCAGCAATGAACCAAATGCAATGTCCCTAAAGAGCAGGTAGCCAGTTACACTCCATTAATGAAGGGTCAATCAGAGAAACGCAATCCATCTGTATTGCAAAATTCAGGCAACATCTGTATTGCAAAATTCTGTGACTTCATCCGGTTGCGGTTTGTGCACATGAAAATTGTAAGGGACAACAGAAACAGAAATGAACAAGAAACTTTATCTGTTAGGTAGTGTTCATTTTTGCTTGTCTTTCGCTCAAAAAAAAAACACAAAGTTGAAGAATTGACTCTTAAACAACAAGCTGCCAATTGCTAATGGTTTCTCTACCCTGACAGTTCAGGGCTATTTGATCATAATGCCAATACCAATAATATCCAAATAAAGCCTATGAATATTTATTTTTCATACATTAAAAGGAAAACCCTGTAAGATTACTGTACATACAAATCCTAGTGTACGTAATCAGATACACAGAGGTTTTATTTTTCTACATCATATCAGGAGGGGGATGAATTTGAGGATATTTTGTTACAATCCGAGTTCCAACCCAGGAGCTGGAGGCCCTTTTCTGTCTTCTTTTGACAACTCTTCTAATTTTTCTTGCCATTATGCTGATATTTTCACTAGCTTTTAGCTTCTTTGCTTCTTGAACCTCATTTTTATCAACCCCTTCTTCCTTCACTTGGTTTCCTTCACCACTCTTTCGTTTGAGGAAACCCGCAAGTCCTTCTAGAGCGACATTAGCATCATCACTCTTCATCAGTTCCTCTGCAACCTCTGCTGGGGTAACCTTTGTAGTCTCTATTAGCCCTAGAACTTGCTGGTAGAGGGGATTGTGACAGGCGCCATCAAGGCCAAGGTAATTAGAGGCCAAAAGCTTGAAGCCCGGACCACAACAGTAAGACATGTTAATGTGCACATCCATTCTGCCAGGACGTAGTAATGCAGGGTCAAGCTTATCCTTGTGATTCGTAGTGAACACTATGATTCTCTCGTCCCCACAGCTTGACCACAATCCATCAATGAAGTTCAATAAACCAGATAAGGTCAACTGCAGTACAAAAGAAAAGAAGACAGAACCACTTTAGTCCACTCAAAATTTATCAATTTTGAATTGAATGAATCAATTCTAAAGTTCATTTTTAAGAAATATTTTATTTTTATTTTTATTTTTCGGTTTTTTTAATCTCAAGGAAAGCTACTGACCTTGCTAGGAGGTTGGGGATGCGCATACTGATCTGAACTCTGCCCATCTTTAATCTCCGCGCTACAATCAATATCCTCAATCACCAGAATAGACCTGTTCGTCGTGGAGAGCAACACCCTCCTCAGATCGGAGTTGGAAAATATACTTGTAAGCTCCAGATCATAGATATCGAACTTGAGGTAGTTAGCCATGGCGGCAATCAAACTCGATTTGCCAGTACCAGGAGGACCGTATAACAAATACCCTCTTTTCCATGCCTTCCCAACTCTTCTGTAGAACTCTCTTCTCCGTACAAACTGATCCAAATCCTCAATAATGGCCTTCTTCAGCTCCGGATTAAGAGCCAAGGTGTCAAATGTAGCTGGATGCTCCAGATTAATGCAACCCCAAGAACCCCCTCTATCCCAATCCCCTCCATCATCGGAATCGTGGGGACAATCCCGGTTATAGAGCTTCAAGACCTTTTCATCATTCCTGATTTGGTTGGCTCTGTCCAGAACATAAGGTAAGTAAGAACCCAAAACACTGTCTTTGAATTTCTTGTGGAAGGTGAGCTCAAAAGAGCGCTTTTCGCTGGAAAACAAGTGTTTGTTTTGGGACTCAACGCAGACGAAGCGCCATTTGAGCTGAATGTTGGCGAAGCAGTCGGAGATTTGTTCACCCTTTTCGATGGTGACAGCGAGGGTCTTCTGACGCTGGGTTCTACTGACACGGAGGCGGTTGGTGGAGGGGCTGATCTTGGTTCGGAGGTAGAGCTCGGCGGCGTCATAGACTTCGTTACGGGTCATGCCACAGTGCTCACCGATGATTAAAGTAAGGTTGGAGGAGAGAGGAGTGAAGAGGTAGTGGAGGGTAGAGTAGAGGTAGGATTGAAGAGGGTGGGGTATGAGGTCGTTGGCCATAGAACGGATGAGCATGATTGAAGCGGCGAAGGAAGCATAGGCGGAGAACAATGTGGATGCCGCCGTCGGCATTTCATTGAGGTTAAACATGTTGATGGTGGGCAGTGACACAAAGCAGTGTGCTTCTGGTTGTGCTTGGCGCTGTGGTACAAGTAACAAGTGTCATTTTATATAGGCAGTAAGCTAATACTATACAGACTTCGAGAGTTAGAATGCACTTTCTATTCGTGATTACCGAATCCGGTACCAGGTTTTGCTTCTTCTCCAAGCAGCGTAGCCGTAGGATATTTGTTCCGATAATTTATTCTCGTCAATGTTACAAATTTAGTAGGAGAAATTAAGTCTTAATGGGAATGAGTATAATAATATAGGAGTTTGTGAATTAATGAAAGTAATATTTCTCATTTATTTTCTCCTTATTTTACTATTACTCTTATATTTTTTACCTTTTCTTTTTATTTAATTTTTTTCTATTGTTATTTTGTTTAAGTATCTCTTACTACTACTCCTACTATGCATACATACTTTCTCTACGTGCCCAATTTTTGTCTCTCTTTTCTTGTAGCCACATGCGTCATACAAAGTCCAAACAGAACATTAGGAAGGAAACGTAGCTTCTTAGCAAAGCTTTGAAAATAACAAAAAGCCCACACCTATATCAGCAAATTTATTCTCGGAGACAATTAATTAGTAAGTCTAGCAATCTTATTTTAGCATTCCATCTGCCTGAGTTGATTACAAGCTATTTCCTCTTCTTGTCCTTCTTTGGGTACTCCCAACATTTCTCTTACTGATCTCCACAGACTTTCTCTGCTTGCGACCAACTTTTCTCCTTTTTGCTTGCCCAAGTGCAGCTTTCTCTGGGCCATCATTCTCACATACATCACCTTCCATCTTCTTCCGCTTAAGCAGCTTTACGAATCCCTCAAGCGCGGCATCAGCGTCTTCACTTTTCATCAACTCCTCTGCCACTTGCGCAGGGCTTATCTGTGTGTCCTCTATGAGCCCTTCTATCTCTCCAAAGAGGTGGTGATGGTGGTCACAGGAAATTCCCAAGTAATTTGAGGCCAAAAGCCTGAACCCGTGGTAGGAGCAATAGGACATGTGAATGTGCATGTCCATTCTTCCCGGCCGCAACAGAGCAGGGTCTAGCCTTTCCTTGTGGTTGGTGGTGAATATGATGATCCTCTCGTCTCCACAACTAGACCATAGCCCATCTATGAAGTTCAGTAATCCAGACAACGTCAACTGCACCCATTCATCAAATACATAATAAGCTCATCAGCCAAACAAACTGAGACATTCACATACATACACAGTTGAAACCAATTAAGTTCCTCTGCTAATACTTGAATATCAGGCCTCCTTACTGCTTAAGCAGTGTGCAGCAGTGGCATTAGAAACAGGAGCAGGTTCAATTTTAATTTCAAAAAAACGCAATTCCCATCTCCACACTTACTTATCAGTTATCATTGACAACGATGTCAAAAATAAAGCCACTGCATTATTTAATCTTCTCTGAGCTATGACCAATGCAGCATCCAGAGTTACTAATAGCGATATGTTATTTTTGTGTGGACGATGTTCAAGTTACATTGAAAGTGGAAACCAACATTTAATATTCAGAGAGCATCATCAAAGGAGTTGCTTTACACGGAGGAGGATCCACTAGTGGCATTCACCATCCAATAACAACGACCCTTGAACAACACATACTGTTTCTCTTGCTATTTTATCAAAGCTGAAAACAACAATGAAGGGTCTGGACTCGGGTTGATTCCTATTGTACGGTGATGGAATGGTTAATGCTTTTGACAATTTTAAGTGCTTGCCTCGTGATATAGTATAAAGCTATATTTATCGAAAACAAATTTCTGACCCCATTACGCATTGTACGGGACTTCACTGTGCCCCACATACCAATTCATGTTTCACTTTTGAAACAGACCACTTGCCAGAGGAAGGGGGAAAATGTTTGTTCACAAATGAGAAAAATGGCTCTAAAGCCGTGTTAAAGTAGTGTGCGTGCCAAGTTTCAAAACAAAAAGTAAGTGCAAGACTATGCATATTAAAATCAAAACCCATGTGACTGCTTTGGAAAAACACCCATTTCAGGCCAAGAATTCTTGGGAGTCGTTATCATGAACAGATTATGTGCCATCAGCAGCCAAATTAGACCACAGAAATAACTCTAATCAGGGTACTTTGTAATTAAATTAAAACTTAATTACCTTATATACATTTGGAGGGTATGATAATTGAGTACCAACCTGTACGTCAGCTTGCTTACGTCCATCTCCATGCCGACGCTCCGGCAGATCCACGCTACAATCAATGTCTTCAATTACTAGAATAGACCTATTTGCAGTGGCCAAAAGCAGCTTTCTCAGGTCCGAATCTCTTACTATGTTGACAAGTTGCAGGTCATAGATATCAAATTTCAAATAATTAGCCATGGCTGCGATCAAGCTGGATTTCCCAGTGCCCGGAGGGCCAAACAACAAGTACCCACGTTTCCATGCCCTCCCAACTTTCTTGTAGAACTCCTTCCTTTTCACGAACCTATTTAGATCCTCTATGACAGCATTCTTCAGCTCAGGCTCCATAGCCAGTGTCTCAAAAGTTGATGGGTGTTCAAGATTGATGGAATCCCACTTGACAGCACTATGACAGTAGGAAGTGTTTAGAGTATGCATCTTCAATACCCTTTCCTCATCTTTCAATACCTTGGCTTTTTCAAGGATAAATGGCAGATAAGAGCTCAAGACCATTTCCTTGTGTTTCTTGTTGAAACTCAGCTCAAAGTATCGCTTTTCCGATCTTACAGCGATGTTAAGATCATTGGGATTGTTCTTTTCCGACTCCACACAGATAAATCTCCATTTGAACTCAATCCCATCATAGAAATCCACTAACTTTTCGCCCTTTTCTAGTCGAACCGTCAAGTTCTTCTCCTTTGGACTCTTGCTGATCTTGAGCCTTTCATTTTCCAGACTGACTCTGGTGGACAAGTAAACCTCCGCAGCATCATAGACTTGGTTGCGGGCCATGCCACTGGATTCTTCGATGATAAGGGTGAGAATAGGAGAGCAAGGCTTGATAAAGTAGCGGAAGGCATTAAGGAGGTAGCCACGAATTGGCTGCGGTAGGAGGTCGTTGGCCATTGAACGAAGAAGCATAACAGAGGCGGTCATGGAGGCATAAGCAGAGAACATAGAGGATGGGGAAGGCATATCTTTGGTTGAAAACATCGTGGTACAGAGACAGAGAGATGGAAATTGGAGGTAGAGGAATGGCACTGTGGCGATGTTGTTAACGGATTCAATGGTATGCAGAACATCAAGGGGCATGTATGTGAGTGGAATCCTACTAGTGATTTTAACCTTTTCTCTTTTCTTTTACTTTTATTTATTTCCTTCTTAAATTGGGGATGGGTCTTTGGATACTTGTACTGTAAGAAAACAAGTTTCTTTTATTCTACAAATGGTAACCTGTATGCATCCCCAATTTAAGAAGAGTGTCGCCATCACAATTTGAAAGCTACTAATTCAATAATTCTATACTTGATAAACACGGATATAAATTAAGAAGACTATAATGTTTAACCTGTGTTTTTAAGTTTTGCTGAATATGCAAAGCCATAACTTTCTAGACTAAACTGTTTATAGTTGTCCCCCTTGAAATTCAAGGGGTGGTTCCCATCGCTCACTAGAGCTGGCAAAATGGACCCGGCCCGATGGGCTAACCCGATGTAAACCGAAAAAAAATAGGGCTGGGCTGTGAAAATTTCAGCCCGAAAAAATTTGGGCTTTTTTGGCCCGGCCCGATCGGGCCAAAGCCCGAACCGGGCTGGGTTGGGCCGGCCCGACGGGCCAACAGAAAAATACTTAGTTTAAAATTTGTCTAATTAATTACATACATGTGATTGTAGCTTAGTGGTTGGAACATTTTATTTTGACCAATGAGACATGGGTTCAAATCCTATCATTCACACTACATATATATTTTTTACTTTATCTAGTTAT
>JASKGM010020901.1:0-30004 GCA_034509205.1 Ceratonia siliqua | reverse complement strand
TCCTGTTCTTAAGGATGAAAGGCTACCAGAATGGTAGTATTCTCACTTTAAATGTTTTTTGAGAAAATTTCTCACTTTTTAGTATTAAAATATTCTAAGCATTAATAGTTCCAAATAGCATGAAGATTTACTTGGTGAAAGCTTTTAAGGTCTCGGTATATAGTTCATGTCATTAAAGTGATTTTTTGTATACTGTTGATATTTAGCTTGGCTGCATGAGGATTGCATAAACTTCTCAGTGGCAGATTATTTTTATTTTTTTAATTTTCAGGTATAAGTTTACATTGTTTAATGAACTCTACTTTCTGGTTGCTGGCGGAACAATTTGGATTGGTATGTATCAACATTAGCATGTTATATTGCAGTTTTGAGTTATCTTCACGATAGTATTATTTGATATTGAAAGTGCCTATTTTCTGATTAGACTTCGTGCATTAAGACTGTTTTGATCTTTGTGCCAGACTCTTCTGTGCTATCTTCATGTATGAGGAATGATCAGTCTCAGATAACAGAGTTGGAAAATGCAGATGTAAAAGTAACTGAAGCTACAGTGAATTGCAGACAAGGTGCAATTGTTGAGTGTCTGAGTAGTGCCGCCGCCGTCACTACTGCTAGTCCAGGACAAAATCCCATGGATGAAAATGATTGTTGAGTGTCCAATAGATAGTGCAGTTGTAGCTTGCTTTTATTATATTTAGGGCAACACTTCCTACGTTTTAATTTTTTTTTTTATATTTTTTAATTTTTTTTAATTTTTGAATTAGTTTTTATAGCATGAATTTTTTTTAGAATTTTTTGAGATGTTTTTGTATTTTTTATAGAATTTTTAAGTTATTAATGAATAGTAAAAAAATTATGGATGAATAGTAAAAGGAATGTAAAAAAATTTAAGAAAAAATTTAAAAACATTTTAAAAAAATACATGAGATAAAAAATACTTAATTAATTTTAAAAAATAAAAAAATTTAAAAATAAAAAAAGTAAAAAATAAAAAATAAAGGGGTTTAGGGTTTAGGATGTTGCATGTAATAAGTTTCTCCCTGCTACAGGTGGCTGCAAGTGCTGTAATTGTAGTACTTATATATTTGTTTGCAGAATTGATTTACCTTTGCATGATGGGAAAAAGACAATTGAGTGTGCCAAAATTTCTCAAACACCAGAACCCCAGTCCCCAAACCCGAATGACAAAATTACTGATTTTAGAAGGTTCATATATAGTGCATAGGCTCATGAACCAACTTTGCTTATAATTCTATGTATTCATATTATTATGAAATGTTTCAATACCACAAACAAACATTAGTTATAAAATAATACATAAAAGTGTAATAGGATCCCACAAAAATACTTAAAAAGGGAAAGGGATCTTTCCATTATTCTTGTCCTCTTCTTAACAGCATTTTCTACAGACATCATTCTTAATTTTACAAACAAGAAGGATCAGATAGTGACTTTTGTAGACCGAGTTTGGATCCCCAACATTGGTCACAGTTCTAATGAAGTGTGCGGACATCTTGTGCTTTCCATATTGTTTAAACACAGCAGACAATGATGGGTAATTCAGATTCCCAGCATGACCTGCCTTTTTAGCCCCCTGCGATCTGCACCTTTCCTTGAAATCACTTGGATATTTTGAGTGGCGTAATTTGAATTGCATAAGAAGTCCAAGGGCAGCTCTAGTGGGCATAATACACACCAAGTTAAGAAGAAAACCTCGTACTTGCACGAGCCTTTTCTGTCAATCCTTTGTTCAATCATACGAACACATACATCAAATAAAAAAAAATTGAATTCATCCAAAAGAAGAGATGGTGCCAAGAAAAAGGCCAAGAGTGTAAAGAGAAAAAATAAAGGATCCAAAGTTTAATCCAACAATCAACAGGCCAGCAGCAGCAAAAAAGTATCACCAACTATATAACCATTCCCACTCACACAGCATTAAAGTGTTTCCTGAAGAGATAAGAATTCACATTTGACTTCCCACAAAAATATTGGAGGTAAAGTATTCATAACTCGACCTACCTTTCCAATGCAACAAGGCCCGTTATTCTCTAGAAATGTAAGTCCACATTACACTAGTTCATCAGAAACTTCTAAAGAATAGTACTACATCCAAGTACAAAAAGTGATATAAAAGCAATCTCTCTGGCAACAATTTTCTATACCTCTGCAATATACATTTATGCCCAGATAACACATTCATTACTCACCACAAGCCTTTACCTTCACTAATGTTTAAATCAGCTATTAGGCCACTCTAGACCAACAACATTAAAACTATAAAACCAATTAATCAATTGACACGGATGAAATGCCAAACATGATAAACCATAGAAGCACAGTCCTTAAAAACTGAGCCCAGAGAAACAAAGAAATAGTCATCTTCAGTGATTGACTTTTTTGGGAATATTAGATACTTTAAGTTCCTCATAAATGCCTCCTGAATGGGAAACAAAAATATATCAAGCATATTCATAAATATCAGCAATGATTGCCTAAAAGAATTCAAGCATATTAAAAGACTACATGCTAAGGATATATGTAATTCAGGCAAAACTTTTTATATGTGGCCATGGATGGAAATCATTTTCACAGAAACTAAAACTACCCAGAAATGACCTCCTACTTTTCGAGGTGATGAAATACTTAGCTATGAAGAATTATTAAATCTCAGTAACTGCATATGTTTGAAGACTTCACATCAGGAAAGAACTTTGCACTAATACCTGAAAAAAGAAATAACTTCACATCTGTAAAAGCTCTAATACCTGAAAAAAAAAAGTCCCAAAACTGCATATGTTTGTAGACTTCTCAAAATTGCAGATTCAATTTTTTATAAGAACAATGGTAACATATAAATAATGTAAAACAATTAATGATTTTCTTATTGAGTGCAAAATACTATTTTCTAAAACAACTTTGCTCCACATTTTATATACAAAGGAAATTTGCTTCAAACATCAGCAGTAGTGAAAGATATCTATATTATCTGCAAAGCATTATCACACCAGATACTAAAGAGAAAAATGAAAAACACCATTGTCATGATTTTAAGAAATAGTTTGCTTCACACGACAAGAAGAATCAAGCTGGAGATGAAATGAGTTTTTTCTTTTAACTGGAAAAATCAGAGGAACGATGGAAAAAATAGAAGAACCAAGAATAAATTCGAAGGGACGACGGCAAGCAGCTCGCCGGAGATAGAGACGGCAACCAACTCGCAGGTGACTTAGGTCATGCCTTGAACGATGGAAGCTTGAAGGAGTTTCTGAAATCTGCGGCCTTGAAACTGGACGCTCTGGAGTCTGGAGGGAGAAAATGGGGGAAATGGGAAACTGGGGCTTAAGTGACATTTGGAAAGTTGACTGGCATTTTAATTAAGCGGCATGTAATTATAACTCAATTGACATTTTAAACATTAGTACTTCTATTCAAAAATGAATAAAATATTAATTGAATGATTAAAATTGTAATTTTAATAAAATTAGGATATTATATTATTTATTTTAAAATTAAATATATCAAAATTATAATTTTAAAAAATTAAGAGGGTAAAAGTATAATTAAACAATTTTTTCATATAAAGATGCAAAATTCATTTGCTGTACTTATATTACTCAGTCAATCTTGCTTTTAATATTTTTTATTTTTAATTATTTATTTCATGTAACAAGTCATCATAATAGAAATTCTTCCACTTCCCAACTGTGCTCACCCCACCGTCACACCACACCACCAAAACCACAAATTCACCATATCACTCCCATCCAACCCTACTCTCAAACCACCAATCAAACAACTTAGCCATGCAAAAATGCAAGCGAGTAGAGAAAAGGGGCTCTGATACAATTATGATGAAAATTTCAAACTTGGCCACTAATGCAAACGTCAGTTCCTTCTTTTGTTAACCGAAGATGACCTGACCCTAGCACTGATCCTTCAACTCTTCTCTTATTAGAAACACAGTAAACTCCTTCAAACAATAAATGATCCCCTCACCGGACAAATCAGTTTCCACTCTCTTTTAGGCCACACCATCCCTCAAACTCTACGAGTCCTTGGCCGCATTGTCAAACAAGAGCGGTATCCTCATCGATAGTGGTAGCATTCATAACTTCATCCAAGCCTGCATTGCCAAACACCTTCACTTACCCATCCAGCCCTCCCTTGGTTTCAAAGTCCTGGTAGGTAATGGAGATGAGTTAATCTGCAATTCAGTTTGTAAAGAGGTACTAGTCAAATTATAAAACCACACCTTCCTAGTAGACATCTTCATCCTACCCCTCAATGGAGCCGATATCGTTCTATGTGTCCAAGGGTTAAATTTGGGCCCTATACTAACTAACTACTCATCCCTCGCCATGAAATTCATGTGGGAAACCAGATGGTACAGCTCTCGAGTACAGCTCAAACAACACCTTATGAGATTACCTCCCACCAATGCAAACGACTCTCATCCACTAACGCCATTGCTGAATGCTTCCAACTTCATTCACTCACCGCTACCCCAAACACCTAGCACCATAACAACCCCAACAACTACCCATTCCCATCTCTCGTCTTATCCACCAATATAAAGAACTCTTTGACTCCCCCACTACTTTACCCCTAACCCACTCTCCTGGTCATCAAATCCATCTGCCAGAAGGATTCAACCCTGGTAAATGTCAAGCCATACCACTACTCTCACTTCCAAAAACAAACCATAGAACACTTTATCCATGACATAATCTCCACTGGTATCATCCGGTCAAGCACCAGTGCTTTTTCATCTTCAGTCCTCTTGGTCCAAAGAAAAAAAATGGTACTTCGAGTTTCTGTGTTGACTATAAGCACTAAATGCCATCACAATGAAGGATCGCTTCCCAATACCCACAATTGATGAATTATTAAATGAACTCCATGGCGCCTCCAACTTTTCCAAACTAGACATTCATTTAGGATACTACCAAATTTGCATGAACCCATTAGATATTCTTAAAACTGTCTTCAGAACCCATGATGACTACTTTGAATTCTTGGTCATGCCATTTGGACTGCCACCTTTCAAGCTACCATGAATTCCTTCTTTCAACCCCATTTGCAAAAATACATCATTGTGTTTTATGACGACATATTGGTTTACAGCAAGTTTCTTGAGGACTATGTCACCCACCTCCAAACAACCTTCCAAAGCCTTCTCCACCACCACTTTTACCTCAAGCAATCCAAATGCTCCTTTGCTACACAATCCATTGAGTACCTCGGTCATATCATAGACCACATTGGAGTGGCTCCTGAAACATATAAAATGGCAGCAATTCTTGCTTGGCTAACCCCATCTTCTATCAAACAACTTTGAGCTTTCGTGGGCCTTACAGGCTTTTACAAAAAAATTGTCAAGGGCTACGCTTCTTTGGCAGCTCCACTGACCGATTTATTGAAGAAAGATGCCTTTTCCTGGACACCTACCTCTCAATCAGCCTTTAACCAACTCAAAATAGCTTTGAGCACAACCCCTATTTTAGCTTTACCAGACTTCACCCATCCCTTTGTCATCCAAACTGACGCTTATGGCATTGGAATGGGTGCAGTGTTACTTCAGTAAGGCCATCCAGTTTCATATTTCAGCAAGAAATTTTGCCTCAAACTCAACTTTGCTTCAACATATGTTCGGAAACTCTATGCCATTATTGCTGCAGTACAAAAGTGGCGCACTTACCTCCTGGGCTGCAAGTTCATCATTCAAACAGATCAAAATAGCCTACGAGAATTAATGACACAAATTAACCAGACACTGGAACAACACTACTACCTCTCCAAACTGCTTGGATATGACTACACAATTGTGTACAAGCCTCGTCCAGAGAATCAAGTTACAGATGCTCTAACGTGAAGGGTAGAACCTCAACACCACCTTGAGGACAAGGTGATTTTCTAAGGGGGAATGAATGATATGACCCAACCCGGTTGCTCCTTACCTGTACATACCATCTCTCATTCTGGCCCGGTACGCTGGCTGAGGAGAGCTCCATTAGTATTAGTTATATTGATTATGTAATACAATGTGATTAAGACTTAACCTGTATTAGTGATTTGTAGGTAGGACCTTTATATCTGGAACCTTGCTTTTGAGAATGATTAGAAGAAATTAATAAATTTTTTTCTTTTTTTCCTTAGGAGGTCCCTCCCTCGAAGTAGGGTTATACCAACCAGTTTCAATTCATTGACAAGAATATAGTCTTCTTTTTAGTTAGTTGTTATTTCAGTTTCTTTTTTAGCAAAAGGACAAAGAAATCACACTAAACTTGTGCCTTCTTCTTGATTTGTGACTCAGTGGTCCTTGCCTACATCAAATAATTAAAGCGTGCCCTTTAAAGCTACACCAAAACCTATTTTTGTAGACATTAAAGTTACTTAAACAAACCAAGAAATTTATACTATATTTTTTATTTCACTCTAATTAAGTTTTCAACTTCCAACTATTAATTTAAACTACACTTTTTTTTATTTAACTCTAATTGAGGTTCGAATTCACAACTCAGTCTCAAAAATGATTCCAATATCATTGACTCAAAGAATGAATGATTGATGGTCATCTATACTACTAATCATAGACAAAGTAATTGCAACCACATCGACATTTTGCTCGATGTGCAATGCTCAAAAATCGTTGTAAAAGGTGTCAAAGTCATTGCCCATATTTTTGGTAATGGTTTTGCAATTATTTCTATATATACCGTATCGTTTGCAGCCGTGACCTATTCTTAGAGACAACAATTTTTTAAATTTATAGGATGCACTTTCTAAAAAATCGTTACCTATACGATAATACCACACTTTCTATACCGTTGCATATTTTGTTTTACGCCACGAATTTTTATAGTATTGTATTAAATTGTGTAAGTAACAATTTTGTTAATTTTTACATATTTTGATTTAATACTAAATTATTATATATTCTTAATAATTATCACATAATTAATTAATAAAATATTTGTCCTTCTCAAAAGGCAACAATGAGTGCACCTAAAAATAAGAAAAAATCTACCATACCCATAATGTATTAATATCATAATGAACGCATGGTGTGAGCAGAGAGAAATGAGAGGAACTCCAGACAGCATGCAATCCCAAAGTAAGGAATTTATGATCCCTAGCTCAGCTCAGCTGCATCACTTGAGTTTGCTTGCTATGCTGACAAAGCAATTGTCATTTGCTATATATCGAAACTTGGGGATGCCTTTGTGTTTTGTGGTGTTTCAATTTTAAGCCTTCTGGTCGCCTTGTGATCTGCGTAAACCCTGTAATCCGCCAGCAAACCCCACTTACTCACACTATATATCTACACTCATATATATATATATATATATATTACTTTCATATGTTTTTTTATATTCACACATCTTCATCTTAATATTTTAAATGACATATATGTGATATCTAATATGTTTTTATTTAGTATGTTGTTATTTAAGATAATAAAATATATTTAAGATAATATGAAATTCTCGCATCACACTACTTTTAATTTTATTTTTATAAAATGTAAATTGTATCATTTTTTTAATAAATTTTATTTGTTATACCACACATAAGAATTTTAAATATATTATGATACGTAAAATATCAATGTATTAAACATCTCGTTAATATCAACTATAACCAAAATACCATGATACCACATGATCACTACAAAAAATCATGGGAGATTTCACGTAATGCCACTCTAAACTTTATTAACTTTAATAAAATGTCAATTGTGGAGGTACTTGATACACCATCATCTTTATCCTAATATCTTCAATGATAGAAGACATCTTATTATATAAAATATTTACTGTCATCTAATATACAATTAGAATATGTGAGATGACATAATTCTGATTGGTATCTCTACTATTCAAAAACTATAAGAATCTCATATTATACTAAATTTAGCTTTACTATTTTTAATAAAATGTCAATTGTATCATTTTTTGATAATTTTCAATTATCATATTAAACATGAAAATAGTACATATAATATTATTGGTATCATATACCAAGTATCCAAGTGTATTCCAAACGACTCTAATTAAGTATATAATTTTTTTGACAATTTTTAGTTACCTTACCAAACCTGAAAACTTATAAATATCATGGTATATTATATCTATATTATAATATTTCAAAGGAAAAAATACACAAAATTCTCTTGAATTTTGACCAGCCTTTTGCAAACAACTACCATGAACTATAACATATGAAAAATTAGCCCCTAAATTTAGCCAAATCTCTCAATTGGTCTTTCCATTTCTCTTCTATTAATTATAATTAGATGACAGATCACATGTAATTAACGAGTGATTATTGATACACGCGACATTATATGATTGAAAATCAAACACAAAAATTCATCTCTTTAGTTTTTTTCTCACTTTTTCACTTTAAAAACTATTTTAATAAAAAAATATAGTGAAAATATGAGAAAAATTAAAGGAAATAAGTTTTTTATTTAATTTCTCAATCATACAGTGCAATGTGTATTAATAATACGTATTATTCGTTATCTAATTAATGAAAGTGAAATGAAAAGACCAATTGAGAGTTTGGTCAAGTTTAAACTTGTCTAATTTTTTAAATATTATAACTTTGAATGACAGTTAAAATAAAAATTTTGTACATTTTTTACTATTTAAAAATATATTGTAATATGGCTCCTAAATAGGGACCATACCCGCATATATACCATAAAGGCAAATGGAAATATTAATTCCAAAAACTTTCGGTGACTATAGTTGGCAAAGCGAAGGAAGGAGAGAGTTATTAAATGGTGAAAGCGGCAAAGTGTTCGGCTACTGCGGCGCCCTCGTCTCCACACACCTCGTGCACATTTCAATTTTCAAGATTGTTTCAAACCCCTTTCTTTATTCAAATCTTGTATACTTTCTTTGCTTGCTAGCTAGTTGCTTAATTCCTTCTTCTTCACGCATGCAATTTCTATTATTCTTATACCATCCATCTTGTTGTCTATAAATATTAAATATTAATGCCCTACACATTATTATTCTAATTACTCAAAAGCAACTACTCCTCACAATAGAAAATATTTATAGAAACACCCTCTTTTGCACTCACAAGCAAACATCCCCACCTTCTTCTCTCTTAATTCTCTACTCCTCGATCTCCCTAGCTATAATCACTACCCACTTGCCTTACTTCTCTCAGTTAGATGAGTCTATTAAATGGTATTGAAAAAGGAAAACAAAGCCACCAGGCTGGCCTGGCCTGTTCCAGAATCCAGACACCTACCTGACCTCGCTCGACATTTCTGCTCTCTCTCTCTCTCTCTCTCTCTTATATATCTTCCATTTTAACTTCATCAAACACATGCACCATCAAACATAGTGCCCCAGCTGAATCAAACCCCCCAAAGGTTTCAGTTTTCATCCCTTTCTATCAGATTCATACAACAATCAAAATCGACCTTCATCCCAAAACCTAGTTGAGATCGATCAAAGCCAGAGAGAACAGAAAGGAAAGGAAGAATGAACAGTTTTGATAGTCAAAGATGGCAAGATAGAAGACATCATCATGATATGGGAGCAAGTTCTTCTTCAGATTCTTTTTCTTCAGCTTTCTATAGTAATCATAACTATACCCATATGGCCAAGTATAGCAGCAACGATAACAAATTCCTAGGATTTCATGGGCTTGAGGACGATGATCTTGTTTCCTCGGTGGTCCCTGCAGTGACAGTGGTTCTGGAGGGCCGTTCGATCTGCCAACGCATCAGCCTCCATAACCATGCTAGCTACCAAAGTCTTGCCAAGGCTCTCCGACAGATGTTCGTGGACGATAATGATGCTGTCGGAGCAACTTCGGGTCAGAGCGATGATCTTGATCTGTCCAATGCCATTCCTGGTCACCTTGTTGCTTATGAAGATATGGAGAATGATCTTCTTCTTGCCGGTGACCTTAACTGGAAGTAAGAGTCTTAAAATAACTCTTATTACTATTCTACTATTTTCTCTCCTCTTTATTAGCTTTGATCTGTGAGAAATTCTATGTCACTTTCATCGTAATATTTTTCATACTAACGTAATATTAAAAAATTAAATATTATTATTAAAAATATTTTAATACATAAGTAATTATGTTTTAAATTTTAACAATTAATTTAATTATAATTTAAAAATAAATTATATGACAAAACATAAATAATAATAATATTGTATTATGATAATACTAAAAATATTTTCCTGGTTCCCACTAATATTTATCATCCGAAGCTAGAGGACATCTTCTGATTAGATTTATATAATAATGGATAACAATACTAATTAAAGAGAGCATCAATACTGAAGAGTTGTCTTTTATTTGTCTGTTAGTAAAAAAATTCACTATTACATGCACTTAATTAGTTAATTACGATCCTCCCTTTAAAGATTTATTAGTTAAATTATAAATTAAAAGGTTAAGATAACAATTTTAAAATACGTTCATCTAATCTTGCTTAACTATTTTCATTATGCATAAACCATACTTTTCTTTTGCACAAATAGGCACACAAATGATTGAATCTAAAACCTCTGATACATTATCTAAAATTATCATCACATAGTAGCTTGAAATAATACTTATTTAATTGTGCATAATATATACACAATTATATATGTGTAGGAACAGAGAATGATGATGAACATTTTTTTTTTTGGTATGAGTTAAAATTAGATGATATAGTGAATAATTTTGATGGTTAAGTATTTCCAATATTATAGGGATTTTGTACGTGTGGCAAAGAGAATTCGGATACTGCCAGCAAAGGGGAACTCAAGGAATGGTACAAGAGGGGCATATTAGAAGTTTCACTGCCCATTTTTTGTTTAATCACTGAATCCAATGGAAGTATATGTAAAGATTCTGTCTGCTTAATTATATGAATAAATGACATTTTTAATTCCCAGTTTTATTTGCAGCTCATCATTTCTTATATTGCACTCTTTCTGTTTTATTTTCTTCTTTGCAAATAAGAAAATGAGATTTTGATACGATCTAATTAGTCAGTGTGGCTCTATTGATTTATATATTATATATTGGGTAAATTACAATTTACCTTATGATTTGGTTTGGAATTAATTTGTCATCTTTCGATTTGAAATGTGTCATTTAAATTTATTTTATTACTATTTAATCATATTATGATATTTTTTGTTTGCATTTTAACATAAATAATTAGGTGAAATATGGCATTGGGCTACCATAGGTCTCCATAGAATAATTTTTGAAGAAATTTTAGACATATAAGAGTTAATTAAAGGAAATTAAAATTGAGTTATGTTGTAATTTTTTTTTAATTTTAAAGAGAAATTCATGTATATTTTCATAACAAATAGAAAGTTGTATAATTAAGACATATCTCAAGAAAATAAAACATAATTTACTATGTATTTAAACTATTGTTACTTTATAATAAATTATAGGAAAAACTATTTATTGATGTCCAATGGAGTACCAAATTTTTACTTGGTCCTTTATAGAACTAAATTCTTATTTAGTGTTATCCACCGTTTATTTTTTTTATAAAAAGTAATTATTTAATTATAAAATAATTTTTATTATAAAAATAATTATAACATAATAGTAATTTTTAACAACTGAATAATAATTTTTTATAAAATAAACAAATAAATAATGAACAGTGTACAACACCATATAAAAATTTAGTGCACATAAGACACACACAATGTGAGAAATTGATATTTGTTGGACACCAATGAATAATTTTTCCTAAATTATAATTATTTAAAGAAAAATTAAAAATGACAAATAAGGTATGAAAAAAAATGAAAATAAAAATGAATAAACTTGTAATTAATTTAAGTCTTGTGATTAGGCCTGTTAATATAGACTAGGCTCACAGGGCCAGCGCATAATAAGGGTTGGGCTGTGCTGCTATTTTAGCAATCAATTTTTCAATTAGGCCTATGTGGGCTAGCCCCCATGATTTAAGGGCTAGACCAGGATAGGGCCGGACCAGTCCTATGTGTCAAAATAAACAAACAAAACCCTAAGTCTAAGTTCCTCAATCCATTCCTCATTCGATCACTTAGTCCTCAACCACGAAATCAGTAAGACAGTAACACAATACAGTTTCCTCGCTCCTTAGTGCTTGACTGCTTGTCCACTCCTCGCCTCCTCGACTCAACACGACGACGACTCCTCAGTTTTGTCGACAGTCAATGACCACCGTAAACTGCCACAAAGCCTTAAGGTTATGCCTGCCTCAGTGCCTCACTACTTGGAAGAGATGAAGAGTGGAACTGGAAGGTGTCAGGTATGCTTTCTTTATAGCTTAGTTTGGTATTATGTGAATATGTGTTATTTCGAGTCTTGGCCTAGTTGATTTAACTTGTGAATTTGATTTAAATTCTGTCTTGGTTGATTTGGTTTCGAGCCCTTCAAGTCTTGGTTGATTTGGTTTCTGGTTGATTTTGGTTTGTGCTATTTTAATTTGTGAATATGAGTTATTGTGAAATTTGTGATTAAAGTGTTGAAAAACTATTGTTTTAAATCACTTCGATATAGTGATTATTGTGAATATGAGTTCATGGACTAAAGTGTTATGAATATGAGTTATTGTGATTAGAAAATTAGAAATTCAATGATGAAACCTATAAAGTTTGAAAGGCTCAGTGTGTTTGAAGAAATGAAGGTTCAAAACTCTGTTAATGTAATTGTTTAGATGAAAGTTTAATCCTCTTTGACTAAAATGCAGTTTGTGTCTAAAGTAGAAATGATATGAATCTCGCCAACAACATGATGAAACCCAACACCAACATAAATTTTAAATCCCAATCTCTTCAAGAATATTGAGTCTTGACTCGTTATCTTACAAGATAAGAACCAATAACTCTAATGTTGGAAGACGCCACCCCAAGAATCCCAAGAACTACTTAAGAATCAAGGAGATAAGTCTGATTGTTTGAACGTCACAAGAATTAACTTGATAAGTTCAAGAATGAAGAAGGAAGCAATAACCTCTCAATATTATTATTTTCAATCTGATGTTAAAAACGTTCAAGGCTCAATCCTATTTATAAGAGTTGAGTTCTAATCCTAACATAAGGTAAACTAATGCTATTTTGACATGAGGCTAATTCCTCCTAAAATAAAACTCCTATTAAAATAAAACACATAATTCAGAAGTCCTCTTAAAATAAAACAATTAATTAACATAATCCTCAAAGGATGAAAAATGTGTAGCCCTTAATTGGAATCTTCTAGAACCTTAATCATAGTGACTAGGTTCCCTTGAATCTGAGTTGGGCTTATGCCGGGCCTTCATGTATTTGTCATCTCACCTACTTGTTGAATCAGCCAATTTAACGTGTCTTTAAATCTCTTGGCTCTAAGTCTTGTGATTGGCCCACTTGGCAAGCTTAATGGATCACGTGAATGCTGCCCTTGAGTCCCTCCAAGCCCACATGTGAATTCCTCCTCTTGTATGCTTGATTGAGCAGCTTTGTGTGCATCATTTTTCCCCTCTTGAAAATGATTTATCCTCAAATCATCACCTACAACAAAATGAGATAAGTCAGCAACGTTAAAGCTCACACTAACACCATACTCACCTAGTAACTCAGCAAAGAATTCATGAGGGAAAAAGGAGAAACTTGTCTAAGATTCCTAATAAGATTTACTTAACTTATGATGTATGGACAACATCTACTTCTAAGGGTTACATTTTTCTGATTGCTCACTTTGTGAATGAAAATTGGAAGTTGTGTGGTAAGATACTTAACTTTTTTCATATTCCTCCTCCACACACTGGAGTTTAATTAGCTACCAATATGTTGGATTGTTTGAAGCAATGGGGCATAGATAAAAAAAAATTTCTCTCTTACTTTAGATAATGCTTTCGCTAATGATAACATGCAAGATATCTTGAAAGATCACCTTCATGTGCAAAACAACTTAATTTGTAACGATGAATATTTCCATGTGCATTGTTAAGCTCATATATTAAATATTATTGTTCAAGAGGGGTTAAAAGTATCCAATGAACATTGTATAAAATAAGAGAGTGTGTAAAGTATGTGTAGGGGTTAGATGGGAGGATGAAAAAGCTCTAGGAGTTTGTTCAACAAGTTGGCATGGGTTGGTTTGCATTTAAACATGTCAACTAAATGGAACTCAACATACTTAATGCTTGAAAGTGCACTCAAATATGAAAAAACTTTTGCTAGCCTCCAATTGGTTGATAGAAATTATAAATATTGATGCTAAATAGAGAATAAGGATAACAATTTGTGAATTCTTGGAACCATTTTATGATACCACAAACTTGATATCCGATTCATCTTATCCGACTTCCAACTTGTGTTTTATGAAAGTTTGGAAAATTGAATGCATCTTAAATGAGAATTTAAATAGTGAAGATAACATTATCAAGGACATGGCTCAAAGAATAAAATTGAAGTTCGACAATTATTAGAAGGATTATAGTGTGGTGCCTGCATTTGGGGCTATTCTTGACCCATGTATGAAGCTTGATTTCTTGAAGTTTTGTTACTCTAAGATTGATGTATCTACATGCGAAGAAAAGGTAGAAAATGTGAGGAGAAAGTTGTATAAGCTCTTTAACAAATATGCAACAAACACATGTACAAGTAGTACAACCAGTGGTTCTCAATCTGTAAGTATTTTGTCCAGGAAAATTAGTAGAGGAGGCAACAAACCCAAGGGAGGAACAATCTTTAGTGTAAGTCTTGCATCTTTCTAATTTTAATACTTTGGTTTTTTTTTTCTACTCACTTTTTGTCTATATTTTATAGGAGTTCAAAATAAAACAATTTCTACTGCTGACAAGTCTGAATTGGATATTTATTTAGAAGAGCCAAAACTTGATTATGAACTTTTCAGTGACATGGAAGTACTTAACTTTTGGATAGTTATATGGCATCCTGATCTTTCTGTTATGGCTCGTGATGTGTTAAGCATTCTGATTCCTACAGTAGCATCGGAATATGCTTCTAGCATTGGTAGTTTTGTTCTCACAAAGTATATAAGTAGTTTTTATCATGAAAATGTACAAATGCTTGTTTGCACCAATAATTGGTTGCATGGCTTTATTGCGACTAATGATGATAATATTTACTTCCACTTTCAATTTCTTCAAGTTTTTAATTGATAACTTGATTATCAATTAACCATTTAGATTTAAGATTAACTGTTTTTAATTTTATGATTGTGAATAATAGATGACAATGATTCAGGGTTTGAGACTTCTTTGTCATCAATAGAAAGTTCCAATGTTTTCGTTGAAAAATAGTAGAAGACATAGATGAAGAACATATAATGGGTGGTAGGCTCAGAATTTATTATTTGTTATTGGAAGTGAAATTTTGAGGAGGACATTGTAGATTTTTAATAATTTATATTATGATATTGGACTCATCCTAGTTATGGTATTTATGTTATGTCATTAACTCATTGTAGATTTGTAATAATTACTAATGTATTCCTTTTTTTTTTTTATCAACAACCTAGGTTATTCCTTGGAGTATGTTTTGAGGCCAATGCATGAAAGACAGCAAAATGTTTAAATTTGTATAGTTGACTTTTAACATCTTCTTGTGATCAAGATAATATGATAATATATGTCAAATGAAATTGCATATTCTGTGTTGTAAGAGAAGACAATATTTGTGCAAGTATTTGGATTTTGATATGTGTTCTTTCATTATTCATGTATTTCTTGTTTTTCTGGTCTAATTTTTTAAAAGAAAACTGATAACCCCTAATTTCTAAGGATTTGATTGGAGTTTTGTAAGCTCATATAAAATATGGACTGTCCTGACCTAACCCATATTTTAAAAAGCTAATGTGGGTAGAGTTGGGCTAGTCCATATTAATACTTCTACTTGTAAATAAGTGGCTATTGCTAAACTACTTCAATAGTGGCCATACACTTGAAGTAGTATTTTATTTTTATTTTTTTAATAATTTTTATTTTAAAAAATAATTTAAATAAATATAAATAAATTTCATAAAATAAATATTACAAATTATTTTTTAAAAAATTATAAATAAAATAAAGTACTACTAGCTTGCAATCACCTTTATTGGAATTGGCATTTTGCCTTCTGGAAAATTTTGGCTCTTGCATTTTGGCCTGGGTGGGTGCTGTGGCTTCATCTACGCCCTTCGATTTCTTCATCATATAAACCCTAACCATCTCCCCAAGCAAAACCCTAGCAAGCTCACAGCTCACGGCAGGTCATCTCGAGTCCGCCAAGCGTTGCTATCTCGTCCTCCTCTAGCATGGCTGTGAGTATCTTCTTCAATCCATTTTGTGTAAATTCCTAAATAGTAAATACTTTCTCTTGCTTCTGAATTTCGATGACGCAGCCTTACCAACAATGTCTCTCGTGCTTTCATCTATCTTCTCCATTCATGGTTTGAGTCCTGGTACTGGGGAACTCCGTTAGAGTAGGAAGGAGTGATTCCTATAAAAGGGGTCACGCTCTGTGTGGAAAATTGTTACTTTTAATATGTTGTAGCGCGCCATTCCGTTTGCTGCTTCTTGGGTTCTATGGGGCATTGTTCTTGATCTTTATGTATCGTATTCCATGCAATTCCCTTTCAAAATGAGGCATTGGGGTGTACCCATTGGTGGTGCTCGCCATCTGTTTGGAAAAATGCTCCAGAATAGTTCTGTGGAAAGTTTCTTTAATTACCCCTGCAAAAGAACACGAATTTGTTGCCCTTTTAAAATATTCTTCAAAGTTTTATTCATTCAGATATTCTTCAAATCTTCTCGTTGTTTAGTGATTAGATTGCTAATAATGTAGATTATCAGTGATTTTGTTTTCTTCTATAAGCTCAATCTTGTACCCGAATTAGCTTCATAACCATCCTGAAGAAAATATTGTGGCAAAATTTTCTTTACTGCCTCTTGATGGAGAAGACTTTCCTTATGGAAGTCTTAAAGAAGGCTACCTTATTTGGTGAACTTGTTATTATTTCTTAAGTTTGTAGTTTACACATTACAAACGTGGTAAGAATAAATGTTCACAAGCTCCAATGTTATCAAAATGCTGCGATTCACGGTTTGAATCGCACAATTAGACTGGATTCACTTGGCCACGGTCGCCAAATCATACTGACCACGGAATCAGTGCCAGAATCGCGCAAATAGTTGAGATTCCGGCGAGGATTTGCAGAATCGTGTGATTCTGTCTTCCTCCGCTGAAGCCAGTTTGCTGCAGATCAGGATACTTAAGCGACCGAGGTGCTATATTTAGGCTTTTTCACCTTTTTTCTGTTTTTTGTTTTTTTTAAAAATATAAAAGGTCAGACGGTGTCGTTGAGCTTGTTCAGGATGAGAAAATATATAATGCTATTAGTCTATTAGACTACTACGGTGAAAAACTGCATAGCCCTACTCAGCGACTCAATCCTATTAGGGTATTATATCATATCAATATTTCACCTTCTCTGCCTCTGTTCTGGCTGCTCTTATTATCATAACAACATATCTTCACAGACCAAGAACTATGAGTTATTGAATCTTACTATACGATTCACAATTCAGAAATATGCCACTTCTGATTTGTGATACATATTGCGATTTGTAAACTATGATAATCTCTTGCGCGCCATATAAATATTCTTTGTAATGTGTGATGTACAAATAGTAACAAGGTTAGATTTTTTTTTTTTAAATTGTGGTAAGAATGTAATATTGTGATCCAATTTGTCTGCTGCTTCATTGACTATCAAGGAGCATCACAATTATGATATTGTATCTATGAGATTGGTTTATTTTTGGCTGATTCATTTAGTTTATGAGATGCAATTAAAGTCGCCTTGTATTTTAATTATATTTCTCCCCATCTGCAGACTATACCAGTTAATCCCAAGCCTTTCTTGAACAATTTGACCGGGAAGCCTGTTATTGTAAAATTAAAGTGGGGAATGGAGTATAAGGGTATGGATTCATATCAGATGGCACAACGAATTCTCCTGTTGCATTACCGTTAAAATTTACGTTTAGATTTATTCATTAGGTCAAATACTTCATGGAATCTAATTTTCATTTAATTGTTCTTTTTTTTTTTCAGGTTTTCTTGTTTCAGTTGATTCCTATATGAACTTGCAGGTGCATTTTCTAGATCAACATTTAGGTGTTTGTTCTTGTGTATAGAATTACTATTTGTCGCTTATGACTTGGCAATTGTTCTGATTCTATTATTGTAGCTCCTTTGAGTCTCTTAAAAGTATTTTCTTTTTAGTCTTTATCTTGTCTGGTTGTGGGTAAATTATGCTGACAAATATGATTATCCTTCATCCTTCCTTTATAAGAATAAATGCATGTTCACTTTATCCTTACAATCTTGTTTTACAGCTTGTGGATGAAATATGTTGGCACTTGGTAGTTCTATGAACCACGTAGCACCAATATAGATATGTATAATGTATTCAAAAAGTTACAATATGTGGATATGGCTATTTTCTAAAAATTTAGGATGCGGGAATGGGGCACAAAAGGATTTATGATATAAAATATGTAGAATATATTAATAGAACTAAATTAAAAAAAAAAAGTTGCACAATGCATATTTTACTAGAAGTCACAGTCAACAAAATATAATCATTGTAATTTTGATTTTAGCACAAAACTACGCTGATAGGAATTTGATGAAGGCATCCGTACAGTTTGCGGATACATAGCTAGTAGCAGACGTTATGTGGGTACACCTTCAGATATGACTTATCAGTCCTTTGTTGTCCATAGACATCAGAATTGCTAATCGTTCATTTTAATTTCTCAAATAGTTGGACACGTGTACATAACCTTCATAAATGTCTTCATCAATTTCACGTGTACATAACCTTCATAAATGTCTTCATCAATTTCAAAGTTTGTCTAATTGTAACAGATGGATGCAAGATTTTAGTTGCTAACTTTATTTTTACTGTGTAAACTTATCTGTAGCTGGCCAACACTGAGGAGTACATAGAGGGACAGTTTACTGGAAATTTAGGAGAGATTTTAATCAGGTATATATCTAGATTATACTATTTGCTAGTAGCTTTCATGTTTTGCCAGCTCATATAAATAAATTTTCAGTGTGTTGCAAAATATGTCATGTTCTCAGACTAAGTGTTTCTCTAAGCTTAATCTAACAATGCTTTTACTCTCTGCTTTTTAGTATGCTTCATTAGCCTGAAGACATGTTATACGGCTTTTAAACCATATAAATAAATTTTCGGTGTTGCAAAATATGTCAAGTTCTCAGACTAAGTGCTGTTTCTCTAAGTTAGTCTAACGGTGCTTTTTCTCTCTCTGATTTTAATATGCTTCATTAGCCAGAAGTTAAACCATGTTATAAGTTAAATAGAACAAAGTGATCTCAACCTAGAAGGTTGAAAGTCTGCTTTCATATTGTTCAAAACTACCATCGTCATTTAGTATCCTCCTTACTATTATTTCCCTCCTTATTGCAATCATATGATCATATGATATAACAGTTAAATACAAACTAAGGTGATCAGTAAATGTAATTGGACGTTGACCAAAAATAAAATTTAGAAAATATTTCTTTTTTTAAAAAAAAGAAAAAGAATAAGAAAGAGAATGATGTGTTGTACATAATCTCTTTAATTAAAGAGTGCAGGGACATTCTGGTGTTATCTGTTACTCTGAACTAGATCACAAGTCAACATAAAATCCGGACACTAGTAACCAAAGAGATGTCATTGCTTCTTTGAGCCTATTGTGTTTCAATTTTTTTCTTTTTGATATAAGAGATTATTTGATTAGGTCACTCTGACCTTTTTGAAAAGTGTCAGATCAATTTCTTAACCAGAAGTATTAAACTTATCTTTCGTTATTTGCATTTCTAGATGTAACAATGTTCTCTACCTTCGTGGAGTACCAGAGGATGAAGAAATTGAAGATGCTGAGCAAGACTAGATTGAAGCTGCAAATTTGTTATGGCTAAACTGAACTCCATTTTTTCTTATTTTTACTTTGGTTCTTCACTCAAATGTTGGATTGTTGTACTTATTAATGTAGAGATTTGGAACAATGATGCACTCCTGCAAATTTGGGTGCCAATGCACATAATAGTGTTTACATTCCATGATGCATTTCTGGGTAAATCTCGTGTTGGCCAATGGCCTTATATATATCCGTTTCAAAGATAAGCTCTGTTTTGCTTAGATGGCTTTTTTATATAAGCAAGCCTGCTTTATTTTATTTTATTTATTAGTGTGAAGCCTACTTTATTTTATTGGCCACATATGGCCATGTTTTTTGTGCGAAGGATTCTGTAGAATCTCGAGAGCTGTTCATATCGTCATTTGGGGTGTTGGGGTCAAAGCTATTCACCTTCTGCTAAAGGGTTCATTTAGTTTACGATTTCTTTGTTGCATTGATTTTGTCCTTTTGACATGGATGCCACGAATTATTGATGAGAATCTGTCAAAGCCAACTAAAAAATGATGCTATTGGATTTGGCAGAAATGTTCCGTGATTATCTTTAAATTTACAGGAGGCAAGGCGATTGAGCTTGATTGATAGTTGGGTCATGAGGATAACGTTCCCTTCTATATGGGCTACATTCTCACGCTATTTGTCTGGCGATTCCAACTGAGGTGAGTGGAACCTATCACTCTCTGTCTCTCTCAATGATAGAGACTAGAGAGCAGGAAAGTTAGGTCTATCTAGAAGCTAATGCGGCTTTGGATGGGATGGCCAATCATGAATGTTAAAAATGTATCTTTCTTTTGTTGTTTCCAACGTGGTGTGATGTAATAAGTCACCACCAACAACGTCCACTGCTTTAATTCAATTGATTCAAACAAGAATCCACTCATTGTCTTTGTACTTCAACCACACCATCTATATGAGATTCAATTCAAATGGGTTCCCGGGAGTTATGATAGAAGACATTTTAATGCTGAGGAAGCCTTTTAAATCCCTAGAAAGGAACATTTGTGAAGAACATGATTCTTACTATGAAGAAAGGCAAAATCACAATTTATAGGTAAGAAATAATAATATTGAGCAGCTTGTGAATTTAACAGAAAGAAACATCTTAGTAAGATTGTCAGAAAGAAAATAAAAATATTGAGCATCATGTGCCTTCTCCAGGAATATTTATAATGAGTTTGTTCCTGAAGTATTTATAATTGATGATTGAATTCTTTAGTTTGTTGAACAGCTAAAGTTAATAATTTTGGGACAATTTCAGTATACTAGGGATACTTTTGGGCATCAATATAAAATGATGGTCAATCCAATAATCAAAGTTTTTTTTAAAATAATCATGAGTTTTCAGAGATAATCATGCTTCGAATCTGGAAAATCTAATTAATTTTATTCGGAATCTGATCAAATGGTTGAACTAAACTAAAATAATAGGGTTGGTGAGCACATGCCCCACCACCTGCTTATGATTACTACTTTAGAATAAATCAACTAATCCACTTTTTAATTAAATCCCATTGCTTCAGGAATTTCATGTGTTGCTTTAAGCTCTGCTCAACCTCACCCTCAGTGTTCCCATGACCGATTCAAGGAGGCAACTAGATTATATAGTAATTCTAAAATAATGTATATGATGAAATATTATTTTATAAATATTACTACTTTAGAATAAATCAACTAATCCACTTTTATTCTAAAATATTATAAAGTTGTCATTAGAGTTATTACAGTTTAAAATATTATTTTATAAGATATATTTTTTTTTCTAATGTATAAAGTAATTCTAAAATAATGCATTACAATAGTACTAAGAAAAAAATTAAAATATCATACAATATTGTCTTGAAATATGATAATTTTGAAGGCTAAAATATAATTTACTCTATTAATTATATATGATGAAAGCGAATTTTTTATAAAATAGTTGGCAATGCTTTTGTAATATGTTTTAGAAAATGAGTTTTACCTTTGAAAAAGATGTTTTCTCTCTCAAAAAAAATCTTTAGTAAACTCATACAACCAATTTTGAATAAATTCATTTTTCTTTTTTTTGAATTAACACTCTAAGTTAGCTTTATTCTCGAGATTTTTACTAATTGTGCACATTAGTCTTCGTTGAAACTCGTATGATAGTTTTTCACTTTTTTGTCAACTTTAACACAAAATATGAAAAGGTAAAGAGGATTAACGTGCAACAAATTTTAAATGTTCGAGACTACTAACTCATATACTAATAGAAACCTAAAGACTAAAGCTAAATTGACTTATAAATCCATATCCGAAAAGTAAATTTAGTCAATAATTTTTGATGATTAAACTAATAAAAAGCAGTTATGTATATATGTCAAGGGTAGACGAAATTTATATAAAATTTCTTTTTTTATATTTAAACTAATATCTATAGTATCTTTTACAAAACCAGTATTATTACTGCCTAAGAACTACTCATAGTCATGGGCAGAAGAAGGAACCCTGACGGGATCTGTTATTTTACTATATAAGATGAAGATGATAATCTGATCCAAGCCATAATTTTAAGATTTAAATACAGAGCAAGGGAGATGTTGTTAGTACTGATCATATATCCATATGTATATGAAAAAAGAAGAGCTACTCAAAATATACATTGAATGGGTAATGAGATTTAAAGAGAAAGGTGATAAGGATTATGATTGAGTATAAAATAACTTTAATAAAAATACTAAGCTCAATACAAATTCTGAGTTTGACCTAAAAAAAGAATTTGAGTATTAATATTACTTCTAAAGAGACAATAGTCCTAGCTCAACTGGTCATACATTCTTGGAAATATCAAATAATATTATCACTTTGTCTGTCTGAGAACCTTTTTATAGGTTCATACAAGGAAACTATAGTTCATACTTTCCATACTTCTGGCTATAAACAAAATTAGGCTATATATATATATATATAAAATATAAGTTACATGAACAAAAAGAATCCAAATGAAAATAGTAAAAAAGAATCACAGGACCAGTCGCCGTTAAGGCAAACAGGCACAGACCCCCCTTTTGAGGGCTTCAATGGAGGGTGTCACAAATACCCCCTTCCAAATTCTTCAACCCACAACTCATATTTACGCAAGCTTTATTTTCTTTGTCTTCCCCCTTGGCTTACAGTCAGATATCATCACCATACATCACGCAAATACCTGCCATTCATTTGTAGGTTCTTCACCATGCTCTCTGCTTTGGAACTATTTAGAGAACCCTGATATTCACAAGCACATAACTTGATTAGCTAGACTCAATATTTCATAATACCTCATATACCAGTTAGCAATAAGATCATCTATGAGAATTCATAGTGTGCAATAGAAGACGAAGGAAATAAGAGAAATTCTTAGGTAGATTTAATCTACTAAAAATAAGTAGACCAAATTAATTATGAATAAACATGTGTCAGACATACTTTTCAAAGAGAGCCGTTTCTGACATGCTTATATTGTTAAGAAATATTGTTTAACATACATATCTATTCATAATTGGCTTGATCTACCAATCTATTAATAAATCTAGTGTACTTAAGAATTTCCTGAGAACACGCATACATAAAGAGGCTTGTGCACCACAGAAGACAAAGTTACTAGTTATTGACGTGTTTGTCAAAATGCCCTCACAATGACCTATGATTTGTTGGTTATACGTTAACATCACAAATTACTCTGGAGTCTGGACAACCAATAAGACAACTCTCATCTCTCTCGCCATAGTCAGCCACACAATCAACCACAAATCTCGGGGGCCAATCAATAATAACCACCCGTAGTAGTCATCAACCACGTGCCTTCATAATGAGTAAGTGGCAAATTGACAACAGCCTAAGCCATCAATATAAGGCACTTCTAGCCGCAAGCATTTATTTCTATTAACATACCTGTTCTTGCACAATCGTGTGCAGAGTGCGGTGAACATCCCTAGCCATGCCCTTGGCATCACCACACACATAAATGTAAGCTCCCTGAGATATCATGTTCCAAATATCCGAAGCCTAGACAGTAAAGAATTGATTAAGAGAATGGTTGAACCATTAATCCGTAATTTAAACATACAAAAATACTTATTTTAGAGAAACATGGTAGGTTCAAAAGGCTAGCTACCTTCTCCATCATCTTATGCTGCACATATTCCTTGGTGGCTCCCTCACGTGAGAAGGCAACAATGAGCTCCGAAAGTGCACCACTATCAACAAAGTGGTACAACTCGTCTTCATAGATGTAGTCCTTTAAAAATATACAATAAATCAAATTGGACAATCCAAAAAGACAAAAAACCTTCTCACCAACCTCCTGCACCTATCCTCTATAACAGTCATGAAACTTTATGAAGGATAGATAACTCACCATTTGACGGTTCCTGCATCCAAAGAATAATATGGAGGGGCCAAGTTCTGCTCCTGCTTCTTTCAGAGCTAATCTTTCCTGAAGTACAAATGAAACGCACAAATGTAAATAATTAGCAGTTTGATGATTCAAAAAATTATGAGATTGAATAGCAAGTCAATTGGTTCAAACCTGCAAGAAACCCCTAAAAGGGGCCAATCCAGTACCAGGCCCAATCATGATTATAGGCACTTTAGTATCTGCAGGGAGTTTGAAATTTGACTGTCTAACAAAGATAGGGGCCCAACTGCAATCCAAGCTTTCCTCTAATGGAACAGAATTCTGTACAACATAAAATAAAACAAGCTAAAATTTTAGTCAAAGTGATTTAGATACAATTTAAGCTGTAGATCCATATATTTACTTCTATTTTATTCTTTTGAAAGAGAGAGCAGAAGACAGAACTCCCAGAGAACTTAATATTGTCATAAAAAGTGGCGAATTAGTACTGGTGATAATTATATACAAATATGGCAAGGGCTTTGACAACAAATTCTAGCTGATACTTACGCTTCAGTAAATATACTTGTACAACCCAATCTAGTTCAAGCAAAGTTAACCTGGGAAACATGTAAATATTAGTACCTTCATCCAAGTTGAACATACTCCTTTATGAGTCCTTCCAGTGGGCATTTTGTCATAAACTAATGCACAGGTAACATGAATTCTGGATGGAGCCATCCTGTGAACAATTTTGCATAAGGTTAATGCAATATGCTAGATATTTAGGTGCACATATTAAAGAATACTATTAGGTAATTATTTTGTCAACATTCAGCCCATATTCAGACTCAGACTTTGATTCGGGAATCTTCAGAATGTAAAAGGGTTGAATGGCATAGCTGAGAAATATTTAGATTTTGATCATCAAACATCTCAGATTTTGCATAGTTGTTATTGCCAAATATCTTGAAATGTAGGCACTAATTATATTTCTTACTGCGTGATAAAAGACAAGTGAATAACAAAGAACTACAAGGCTTCTCCAACTTGATCTTAATTCAATAGTTATTTTCCCCACATGCCCTCGTACATTTATGCAGAAGTAGGAGGCAGGAAGTAACCTTGGAGATGATGAGATTGAATAATATCTTGGCTGCAAGCGAGGAGAAACTGCTGCAAAAAAGACACCAAGTGGAGGCTTGGCTGATGGAAATTCAGCCATGACCTCAAGGAGACTTCTCTGATGGGCAACAACCCACTCTGCATATTCATCCTGTACAAGTAAAGATCAAAATAACACCCAAATTAGAAATATAAGCACAAAAGATAGACTAAAATTCCCACGGCATAAATCTGTTACAACCTTTCCAGCAGGGGAGGCAAGATATCTTAGTCGTTCAGCTTCAGACAAATCAGAAGCATGGGCAGCTAAGGCAACTAAGGCAGACTGGAAAATAAGCATAAAACTATAAATTATCAACATAAAGTCAATCTCTTAAAAGTGGGAAAGGGGTAAAGGGTAATATTAATGGTGCATCAAACTCAAAAGCAAAACCTTTTTGGGTGAACTCAAAAGATCAGCATATTGAGCCAGTGCTGTTCTTAAAGTGCAGGGAGGGAATGGAGGTTGCAAGGAGCTTCCACTAAGTGGTGTCCCATCTTCTTTATCAGTATGGATGGAGAAATAAGTATCTGGCGACAAACCAAGTAATTTTACTGCCTCTTCCACAGTTTCAGTTAAATTCTTGCAGTATACAGCAACATGATCCCCTGTTTCATATCTGTGAAACAAATCAAGCACAAGAGCAGGGGAAGAGTTAGTACATTAATAGAGAAGTTTGTTTCTATCAATTATATTGCTGCCTGCAAATACTTACACAAGTCCAGAGCCAGAAATGTCAAATTCTAAATGAGTACAAGAACGATCAGATGCAGGGGTATGAAGCTCCTTTCGCACAGCCACATTTGCTCTACATGGGGAGCAAGTAATTCATGTCAGATTACAGTATAGCATAACACCAAGTTGCAACTGAAGATTCTAATCTAAATCTCTAATGTACCTGCATGGATGTTGAGCGTCTACAACAGCATGACCATTTGCATTATGCCAGCTCTTTTCCTCAACACTTTCATCTACCGGATCATGAATAACAACCCGGTACTCCAAAACAGCAGCAGTGTAGGGGGTAGATACAGTTTTATCATCCTCATCTCTAAGCAATTGATCCAATTCTGGCCACACCAATTCTTTCCTGTAATAACAGTCATAAGCCAGAGGAGGGGAGGGGTCTTAAATTTCTGCATGGAAATAGAACTCCACTTCAATAGTCAATTAAATAATTTAATACCACGCAGAGAAGTCATCCTCTATGCACTGATCATCATCTCCAAGACCCAACGGTACAAGACGCTTCCCACCTGCAAATGGAGAAGACAGGTCAGATCGGTGGTGAAAATATCAAAAGGAGAATGAGAAAACTACCAAAAATTTACAAATTTTATATGGGCAGGACTCAGTCTCCACCGTCCAATCAATTGGGGCACGCCTCTCGACACTTATTTCGAGGTGCACTCAGCCCATTTTATGCTGATCAGACAGTGGAGCTAGAGTTCGAGCTCCTAACAGCTCAATCTCTCCATAGTCAGCCCCTTTTATATTAAGACTTTGTAGTTGACGGATTTATTGCCGACAGTAATCTATCTTAAGGCATTTGTGAGTGGCAGACATTGATTTCACACATATGAACCAAGTGTTCCTTTAAGTTAACATAGATTAATCATATTGATCCATGTTCATACCTAGTACTTATTATTCAAAACAAAAAGAAAAGAAAAGAAAAGAAAGGCATGATGAATTGTTCAAATTATCTACATGCATAACAATGGTGTAGGTAGTTTTATTTGTTGACAAGTAATGCAGCAACAATTTTACTTGTACCATCTCAAATGACCACCTTAGCAGAAGCCACATTTCCATTAAAACATTTACCTACTTATGTAAGTTTATTCGTATGTGTACTATCCATAATACAATCTGGGCAAGAGAAGGTTACTAACAACGAACACAATCTAATTACTCGTGCAAGAACTATAGTCATTTCATACCAAGAATCCTCATTTAGTATAAGGACTTGGACTTACATTTTAAATCCCCGACCAGAAAATTTACGGCTAATGAAAGGCAAGGGCGTAGTGTCCTATGCATGCTTATTAGTATGAGTTTTAACCATTAGCACATGCTTCAAAGTTTCAATCATAACCTAGCATTATAGTGGGAAAAACCAAAGGAGTGCACAGAAGTGAGAGGAACATTTTGGGAAAAAACTTTGTATCTGACAATACCGTCCATTCTTACAAATCTTGCATGCTCTGTGCCTATTCTCAAACTAGTCATCATAATACAAAATTAATTGACGTTTGCTTATTATTCAGAGAAATTCATCAAGAAGCAAAAGAAATCAAAAGATTACCTTGCTCAGCAAGTATCTCATCTACCACCTTCGCCACCTGATTCAGTGTACATAGGCATGAGGCAAAGCATAGCAATTACAAAGGACTGAATTATCGGAAAGTCAAAGCTTAAATTGCTACACTAAAGTAGGAGTTCAACGCAAACCTTATTGAAATGCTCATACTGCCTGTTGCCGAGGCCAAACACGCCATACTGAAGATTTTGAAGCCATTCTCCTCTCTCATTTCCCTAAAATCACGACATATAATCAAGATATCATTGAATTTCACTCTCAAATAATAATGCAATCCCGGCTACTGTAAATCGACTTAAACCTAATAACCTACCTCTGTAAACCATTTATAAAATCTTGCCGCATTGTCCGTTGGCTCACCATCACCATATCTACACCATCCCAAACAGATCAAATAACCATAAAATACATCACAAAAAATATACTATAAAAATAAAGGTAAAAGTAGTTTCAAAAACTTACGTAGCCAGAAAGAAAAAAGCTAGTGTCTCCTTCTTCAATTTTTCCTCGTACTCATCGTCATCAGCGGCGTAATCATCCTGATCACCATGAACATAAACTTGAGCATCAAATCCATATACCAAAAAAACCAATACCAATCAAAAACTAACAACAAAGAAGGAGGGAACTTTTAATTACAGAAAAGTTAATAGTACCAAATCCACGACTTTAAATGTTGCCTTCTCGTATCGCGCTTTGGCCTCTTCCACTAGCGCCTGCTCACAACACCCACCAACCAATTTAAGTACCATCAGCTGAAACTCACGAATACATAGCCCACATACATTCACAGAGATAAGCGCGGGAAAAATTGACTGAGCCTACCTTTGCAAACCCTTCTGCTGTACCAGTTTGCGTGCCGAAGAAGATGGTGACCTTTTTCTTGCCATCATCCATCTCCACCTCCGGCTCCTTCACGATCAATGGCTTTATAGGTTCAATGGCCCTGACCGTCTGCCTACTGGATCTCCGCCATATTAAGACCACCACAAACCCAATCAAGACTGCTATCGAAGTCGTCAACACCATAACTAATTCGCGATTCTCCAATAGCATGGAGGCAACTTCACCGGCAGCCTCCGAGGACACGTTGGAGGGGTCTACCTTACCCTTGAGTATTGCCGACATCAGATCCAAAGGTGAAACCTTCATGGAGCTAGAAGGCTGCATGGTTCTGGGGGAAAATTAAAACCGTAGAAAGATATATAATTGACGGGAAAATTTTCCGATGAGTGAGGAAGTGAACTACAGAAGGAAGATAATTGGCGACGAAGTGTAGGTGAAGAACTAAAACCCCAGAAAAATATATAATCAAAGAAGGAAGAGATTCCGATGAGAGAAGTAGTGGAGTAAAGAAGGATAATGAGAGTGAATTGGCGACGAAATGCAGGTGAAGAAGGGGTTGATGTACAGTGAGGGAAATGGGAATGGGGAGTGAATTGAAGAACGAAGTGTCCCCCTGGGAGGTTGGTGGGTGGGAAGTAGTTGGGAGTTGAGGGCAGAGAGACACTGAAAATGGGTAGGAGAAAAGGGTGGGGGGTTATATTGGGATTTGGGAGGGAACGATGCAGAGAGAGAGAGTGACCAAACCAACGCCTACCAACCCACAATCGTCATACCCACCTAACACCGAGCTTAACCTTGGTACCTTTTACTTTCTTATAAAAAAGTTAAGAAAATTAAAAACTTCTTAAAAATATTTTTTTTATACCATTAAGAGCAGTAATTTTGTTTAATGAAAAATGTTCTACATATGTCATTAAATTATGCAATTAATTTATTTGACTCCTTTTAACCAGAACTAAAAAGTATTGACTATTTAGAACATCTTTATAAGAATAATAGAACATTCAAGAATCATAGAGAAGTAGAACATTTAACCATATAAGAATCATAGAACATCTTTATAATATCGTAAAATCATTTTTATTATCATTTGCACAAAATTTTTATTTATAATTTTAAATTATGAGTTAAAGGATATAATTTATTTATAATTTTATATATTTATAAATTCTTTATTTTTGATTTAATGTTAAAAATAGATTAACATTCAAGAATGATTAAAATGGCATATGTTTGTTACTAAAAAGGTATTAATATAACTTTTGGGACAGACCTACCTACCGCCCACACAAGTGGGCGGTAGGGCATTTTAAAAAAAAATTTTTATAATTTTTTTGATTTTTTTTAAATTTTTTTTTATTTTTT
>JASKGM010020891.1:0-30019 GCA_034509205.1 Ceratonia siliqua | reverse complement strand
ACTTTTATTTTATTTAAGAGTATAATAAAAATATGTAATATAAGTAAAAGTTGGTAAACCTAAAGTAAAATTATTTTTCTTAAATTATTTTCATTGCTAGAATATGAACAATAGGATACAAAGTGGCTCTAAAAGTTTCTCATATTATAATGTTCCAGAGGTATGAAACTAATAGTTTCAACATAGTAGTTCTCATATTATAATGTTCCAAAGAGATCTAAGTAAAGAGTTTATGCTTAAGCTACTATAAATCACTCTTACCACAGTGCATATTTTATACATCACATTATTGTTACAATAATCCACCAAATATTAAAAAAGCATAACCACCAGCATTAGACACAGTTCCTAGGCACAAAAGAACAAGCATACTAACCTTGATATAATATACTAAGAAAGCAAATCAGAATTTGTGGAGGCAAGATGCAACTGACTAGCAACCTGAAAAATGAAAAACTTGTTAAGTTGATTTCTATAAAAACTATAACATGAGTCAATATTTTTAGTTTTCAATAAATTATAATAATTGAATATAATAAAGACAGGATAGAATTTATGCATGGAAACAAGAACAACGAAAAAGGAACAGTTAAAAATAAAATCTTGATAAAGAATAGAAAAAAAAGAAACCTTGATTTGGGAATGAAAACGGTGAACCTGATTCATATAAAATCCAAAGTAATTTCATATATAACTAAAATCTTGTAACACACTTGTCCGATGTTGGAGATAACCAATATATATGTTTAATTGTCCTTAATTCATTCCAAACTATGCATCCATTTTGTTTTTATTATATATTGAAAGACATTAAGTATATTAAAAAATAATGTATTAAATACATATATCCAATTATCCTTAACATTGAAGATAGGAAGATCAATATGACAATATGAGGAACACTTCCAAGGACTTCCCATCAGCCAGTACAATTAATTAAATGCTATATGCTACTTGCCTACTTACATACTGAAGGGGAGACATTATTAGTTGTATAGTTATAGATTTACACCACAGAAGCCAAATTTTTTAAATGAGAGTAGCCAATGTACAAGACTATAACATCAAATAAGAAAGCAGTACGCTGAAACTATGTTGCCATTGACGAAGAGGTGATAAATGGTTGGAAACTCTATTGTAAAAATGATGGCATGCATGGATCTGCGCGGTGTGGAAGATCACTTCGATCTCCTAAAGCATAAAAATTTGCAGCTGCCTGTATTTAGCATCAAACCAAACAAATAATTCGCAGTTATACCCAACACATATGTGGCATAACCTTGATTGTCTCCCACCTATCAACATTTCCTAATTACAAAGGGAAGTGTCATTTTACGATTTGTAAAGACAAGCTGCAATGTTGAAAGTGTAGAATTCTCTACCATCACGTGCCATGCATTAATGAGATTGATTCTAAATAGATGCCACTTACATTCAGTAAAAGGAGTTAGTGTTAAAAGGATCTGTGTCTAATATTAAATATAAATAATAGTTTCGTAGTGACTTGAATTTATGGGCGCTTACCACACGAGAAGCAAATGGTAACATTTTATTTGGTGAAAAGTTGTTACCGATTGCTCCAAGTAAAATAAAGGCTCCGTAAATTGCAAGATTGTATCATCAAATGAACATAGAAAACCAGGCAATTTATGAATCAGTTGATCAAAATATCAATAAAAAAAAGGAGTCCGTAAGTTTGAAGTTGATGAAACAACCACAATTAACTGTAGTCAATATGTGCAATTACTATCTGCTGCATAGATATATCTACTATGATGAGATTGTTTTCATATGCATTTGATTGGTACATGGCGGCATAAAAAGTTGAACCTAAAACCTTTAACAAATTATTCAAATCTTTCACCAAGAGACGACACCTATTGACTTCTCAAACTTGGATTCAGCCATTTTTGGCCTAGTAGCAAATCTCTTCTACATTAGTCTTTTCAGTTGACTTCTAAATTGCTAATCAAACCTAGTAAAACATATTTTCCTACCCTTTAGCCAAAACCCACATTTATATATCATAATGTCTTCCAATCCAGTTTTCTGACTTTTGACAGTACAAACCAAAGAACTTGACTAAGAACGTAATATCATGTTATCACGCTTTAAAACATTCAAATCAACATAGTAAATATATCAGCTGTGAGACACTCCCAACATAGTTTTCTTTTTTTTCTTTTCCATTTTTTTCCTTTTCCTGTGTCTCTCTGCTCCAATAAAGATTCCCTTCTATACTCAAATCATAACAGATCAAACACACGAGTTTACGGGGCAAACAATAAACAGTAACCTGCCTTGTTTGTCATAAAACATAATATCACGCTATCACACTTCAAAATATCCAAATCAAACACTAATATATCACCCATGAACTACACCTAACACTTACCAGATGACTCAAGAAGGTGATCATCTTGACCCTTAATGAAAAGCATATCATATATAATTTGAGAAAAATACTACTTAGCAATGGGTGCCATTGTCATTTATTTTATAATATAAGCAGTATTAAAGACATAAGTGTCTCGCAAATAAAAGATGCCACTACATTATTTTCCATTTGTTCCATTGTTCAAAGGGGTTTTGACCCATCAAAATTGTAATGTTTATGTTTTTAGAAATCTTAGTGTTAAAATACTAGGCTAGGAACAAGTATTGATCTAATAAAATAAAAATAATAAGAAGTAGGTAGCTAGTTCTGTATTTTTTTTTTTTGTACAGTTGGGTAGTAAGGGAAGGATAAAGAAACTCCAAGAGAAGGTTTGAATTAAGGACATAAGTATAAATTTTATGACTAATATTATGTCACGACCTAATCCAGGTACGTGACCAGCGTAAGAACTGCTATGAAGTATTTCCCACAAGCCTGACAGACGATAGAGCAAATAATAACAATTTATAATAATAAAATATTATCGTTTACTAACGAAAGATCAAAATTTTTCCTGCAGAAAATTGGATAGAATCTCCCTTAAAAACTGAGTATTCCCGGGGTACAACAGTACACAAAAGAAGTGGACAAGCCCACTTAAACATCCTAGGGCCTCAGTGGCCACCATAGAATAGTTCATAGTGCAGTTATAAGTTCCTATGCTATTTACATACAACTAACTTTACATACATAACATTGTCCTACACATGCAAAAATAGCTAACTGTCCACAATACATCCATAAAGTGCTCCATTGTTCCTTCTAGAATTAACCCACCATAATTCCAATGGCAGGTTCCTAAGGTGCCGGATGATCTGAAGGTGAGGGCTCTGCAACGCTGTCTGAAAATTTGAAAATAAAAAAATGAATCTACAGACTTAGTGAATAGAATTAACCCCACAAAGTATTAGCTTATGAAACAATATCTGAAGTAAATCACATACTGATAAATCCATAATAAATTATAACAGCAAAACTTTTTAATAAAGAAAAATAAATTTTCTCGATATAAGCATAAGTCACCGAAATACAAATACACTTAGTAGGACGAATCTGCTGCTTCTTCAAGAGAAACTCTCACACTTAAATATGTCATACATTGCACTAAAACAAGTTGCCTGTCAGAGACAACATTAACATCACTAAGGTATAGATCCGGAGTACTCTCACTGATAACACTATGTCAGAGTATAGTTCATGGACAATCACTTCAGCTAGGTGCACCGAGGGTTTCTCTGTAAAAGTAGCTAAAGGATCCATCAAAACCACTTATGATTTCACAATTCATGGTATTTGAACAATAAGATATAATAAAAGAGAATAATTAACATTTTTTTCCAGCGTACAATGGCAAAATAATAGTGTACAGTAAAGCCTAATTCTTTTCCCACTTCAAAGGTTCACATATTTCACATTAATACAATTCTAATACCAAGGAATAAGTTAGTTGATTCTCAAATCAACATAATGAAAATATCATCAGAAATATTATCACAAAATAAACAATTGATTGCAAAGGTAAGCTTGCTTTAATCTAAAATAGAATTTTCAAGTATCTAGATTCAAAACATATGAAATCAACAATTTCCTTTTAAAAAGGTGGGAATTCTACTCACCTACTAAAAAAATGAGCTCACTTACTCTTATTAGCTTTCCTCTTAGAAATTCTTCTTGCAAGCCACCATTTTCTTAAGGTCCTAGAAGTACCTCCTATCCTCAGACCTTTATGGCAAAACATGAAACTCAAGGTTTTACACTCTTACTCATTCATTAATAATTTAAATTTAAATTATCTTCTTCTTTTCTACAATTTCTTTTTCAGCCACCTTATCTAAAGTCAAATTAGCATTTACCTTGTTCAAACTTTCAACATCTCTTACAGCCATCAAGTAAGGACACTCCAAGAGCAATATTTAACTACCAATTTCCATTACAGCACGTTGAATAGAAGTTTAAGTAGAGTTTCTGCAACAACTCCGTAAAACAAACGAAGCAGTGCTTCACGGCTGTTTTGGTATTATACGGAGCATCCCATAGCTAAACAAGCTAGAATAAAAAAAATCTGACCAGCATTCACCATCCTTACGAAAATCTGGAACTACCCTGTGAAGCAAGGCTCAACTTAGCAGAAAATTTTTGCACTAATCCGAAACAGAGGAGATTTTGTGATTCTTTGAAGCCAACTAGCAATTACCGTAACCAACCAACTTCAAACCTCCCTCACTTGTGACAGAACCGGTTTTGCAGACCAGAAAATATGGAGTTTAAGCTTACTTCCATGAAATTTCTAAAGCTACCCGTAAAACAGAGGAAAATGAGACGAAATCATAGTTGTTTGGAAGAAAATTGCAACTGTAGCAATACGTAACTCAAAGAACTAATCCAGCCAACTCAAACTGGAAATCAAGTGGCTAAACAACAACCAAAACCACAGAAAAAGAGCTGGAACAGCCAAGCAATAGTACAGCACAGAAAAGATGAAAAACAGAGTAGAAAACACAGCCAAACAGCAAAAAAAAAAAAAGAGCAACAGTGCAGCAACAAAAATATAGTAGAATCAGCCTTGAAACAGAGTGGTTTAGACAACAAAATAGTAGAAAAATGAATGGAGAACAAAGCAACAAAATCGTAGGTGAGATGAGAAACTGGAGCTTCTGTAATGGATAAAATTCTGCCAAAAAAAGTGACAAAACCTCTTGCACATAGCCAAGACTACAACATGTTACCCTTAGACAAAGCCACGTAAATGGCTTAGGAGATTTCTGGAGGTTTCTTCTTTCTTTCTTTTATTATTATTTTTTTTGTTCGATTATCTACCATATATATATATATATATAGTTCTTTTGGCAAAATATCTTTTATTTACATGTTAATTTCCTCCAAAATTTCACTTCCATGAAAGTTTTTCACCTTTACTTAATCAACCCCTAAGTAGAAATTGTATAAAGCTAAGTATTTACCACTTAAAATTTCTTAAGGAAAGGAACATTACATATTCTGATGTCATGTTTGTGACATTAGATGGGTAAGTCATACTATAGTTATAAAGTGGGTACGGATTGTGGAACTTGTGATTGAGTATTGGTATAAAAAAAGTGAGTGTATGTGATAGATATATATATATATATATATATATATATATATATATATATATATATGGGATGTATCTTATAAGATAGATGATTTATTATGAGAGGTGAGAGAAGTAATTAATGACCGTTGGATCAAAAATGAATGGCTCAGATTGTTCATTAAAAGTTACATGAGTGGCACATGCATTTTTAATGAGTGGTCACATGCGAGGCACATGACTTTTAATGAATAATCTAAACCATTCATTTATGATCTAACGATCATTAAATGCTCCTCTTACCTCTTATAATAAATTACCTCTTTCATAAGATACTATATATACATTATTTTTTTTTTCTTAAACCAATTTCAAAAAAATACATTTAACTTACAAGAAAGGAAGTTCCTAGAAACCTACGTGTCTTTTTCTGATTTAATTGTTCAAAGATATTTTCCCTTCCCTTTTGATCTTATTCATGTCTTATTCTTCCAGTTTAGTAAGGAAAGATCAAAAATTGACTATCTTTCAACCTCTTAGCATTTGGGTAGGGAGAGTAGGATGTGCTAGTTGATTTTTTCTACTTATTGTTGCTCTGTTTTTCTTCATTTTCCTCTACTGGTTGCTGTCTTATTACTCTGTTCTATGACTGTTTTACAACTTGGTTTTGCTGTACAGATCATATTGCTGTTCTAGCTCCCTCTTTGTTCGATGTTGCTCAAATTCTTGTAGTTCCAGTGTTTTGGTGATTTGTTGAGAGCTGGTCTATTTTCTTAGACTTATACCCTTCCAGCTGCATCTTTTTGCTCCAAGGAAAATGTGATTCCTCTCTCTTTTCCTCTGTTTCATGGTTAACATTAGAATTTTATGGGAGCAAGCATTAATCTGCAAATTTTTAGCAGATTAATTAGGAGCAAGGCAAGTTTTACTCTAGTTTCCTTTTCTCCTTTATTAAAAGATTCTACTTCCTTTCATGGTTTTTTTTTCTTTGCATGACAGTAATTTTGGGTGGTTGATGGCTGAAATTTTGAGACTTTATGTTGAAGCTTAAAGCCACCATAAGGTAATTCCATTTAACTTGAATCAAAACTTTGGATAGTCAAAAAAAAAATAATAGAGAAAAGAGACCTTTGAAATTTTATTTAGCAATAAAATAACTAAGTTTTAAATCCTTGAATTTTATGATCTTTGCAACAAAGGTTTGGAGAGGGAGAAATATTTCTAGAATTTCAATTAAGGAGTTGGCTTCAAGAATGGATTTCTAAAGTGGAAGACAACTTGTACTAGTAAGAGTAAAGTGTCTAAACCTTTAATAGGTGAGTGGAACTCCCCACTTTTAAATGTTGATTTTCTTTCTATTATTAGAACATATTGGATATATGAAAATTTGTGTTTAGAGGTTTGAGATGAAAATGCCCTTTTATTTAATTCTGTAACTTGTAACACAACAATTTCCGATTTCATCAATTACATGAAGAGATTGGGCATTATTTAAACTTTTATCTTACCTTGTATTGAAATATATGCACGCTGAGAAGTACCTTGATTTTGTGACTATATGTCGGTTAGAAGTTATCTTATTTAATTATGTTAATTTCCAGCATTTTTTTTTTCTAAAACAGTATTATAAACACTAGGAGTTATGGAATTATAAATTGACTTTAGTAGATCTTTTAGCTACTTTCATAGAGAAACCCTAGGTGCACCTAGCTTATTTGGATGTCTATGGACCATGTTATGGAATATTACCATCCGTGAGCTTGGCTCTGGATATGAAATATCTGCTATCTGATATCTGTACCTGACAGGGAGCTCTGCTTTGAATGAAATATCTGTTATCTATTATCTGTATATGTTTCTGTTAGAGTTTCTCTTGTGAAGAAGCACATCCATCATATTAACTGATTTTTTTTTTTATGAATATAGGTTGATGCTAGTAAAGGGTGATTTATTCTATTGACTATAACATGTTATTTGGCTTAACAGTGATGTGGCCTTTGAAAAAGTTTGAGATTCTATCCATTTTAAATAATATCTGTACATTCTCAAGGCTATATATATTTTGAATTTTCTTTGCTAATAAACTTGTATTTTAATGGGGTTGTTTCTACTCACTGGGTCTATGGACTCATTCCTTTACTTTTATATATAATTTTAGATAGCATTACAGCTCCCTCACAATCTGATCATCTGGCATCGTAGAACCTACCATTGAAATCTGGTGGGTTATTTCTAAAAGGGACAATGGAGCAACCTATGGATGTAATGTGGACAGATAGTAGGTTTTGCATGTGTATGATAGTATTGTAAATGTATCTTCTAGAGCAAGTTATTTTACATGTAAATAGTATAGGAACTAGATATTTGCACTATGAACTGTTATACAGAGCTTTTTTTTTCTACACTTAACAAAGCCGGCTTCCAATGGTATTCTTCTCTTCCTTCTAACTCCATTTATTGTTTTCAACTAACAGCGAACTCCTTCATGAGTAACTTTGCTACAAGTCAATCTATCAAGTGAACTATGACTACCTTAACACATATGTGGCAAGAAAAAGTTGAAATGATTAAAGAATTCCTAACTTGATCCTCCAAACAGTTGCATAAAAAAGAAATCTATAAGATGGAGTAGTCATACATGCCATTGCCATAGGAATAAGACACAGAATTCAGGCTATACTTGGCTAAGAAGCCTCCCTTAACCCTGGTAGATTTATTAGCTAGGTCTGCAAAGTATATAAACATATATGAAATGCTCATTGCAAGAGGAGCTGAGGACTCAAAACAAAGAAGGTTAGAGTGTTCGGAATAGGTTTTCCTAGAAAGTAAGTTGTATTCCCCAATTAGATGTAAATACATTTTAATATTAATAAATAAAGAGTTTATTTATGTGAGCTTCATTTTCTAGTTGTTAAGGTTCATAGATTCCAATAAACCATGCCATATTTGCATAAGGGTTATGCAAAAGGAGATATGTATCTTTGGATGAATTTAAAACAATATTCACAGTCACTAAATATAGCCGATCACTCTATTCAACTAAGACTATAGTATCCGGACTACCTTTGTAGAAAGAATGATAATTTTTCCTAAGGGAATGATGAATATCAGATAATTGAAATAGTAGAATTCAAGTAAAGATACTATTAAATGAATTAGAATCAAGTGAGATATCAAATTCAAGTTAATATTGTTACTTTGAACTTGAACTCACATATATTGCCTCTGCTAGTAGGAAAATTGAAACCCTGATGGATTATGAACTCGTATTTATGACCATTAAGATCTTTGATATTCTATAGGCATGACCATTGTGTGACATTGATCAAGACTTTATATGTTGAGATCATAGTGGGAGTGAACATCTTGGAACATAAATCCAGGAAATAGAGTTCGTAGCATTACATCACTTCTGGTGATTTTAGGTAGACAAGTGACATATTTGAGCTAAGTAAAATTATGAATTATCTACTCATCATTTCTAGATAATTTTAGAAATTTTCTAAAAGATTATCTGGTCACTTATCAGATGAAATCTGAGACCATGGGTTAAAATTAACATAAGGGGTAAAATGATAATTTTACCTTGTGAAAATGGATGACTACGAGGGTTCACAAACACTAAGTTTGCAAATTAGACAAATCAACGTTTAACATTAACTTCTCGTAATTTTAGGATTTTTTAAGAGTGCAATCATGAGTCTTTAATAAAGTGACTTCATGATTAATAAACTTATATTATCCTAATGAGATTAAAATAATCCCAAACTTATTGGGGTTTGAAATTCCTATGTCCAAACAGATTTCCTACATAATTTTGGAGAATTTAATCCACATTAAGTTTGAATAAATTTAGATGAAATTAAATAATAGCTTAAAGTATTTATGTCTTAATTAAAACAAGATTCTCTTAATCTAGACAAAGAATTATTTTAGGACCAATGTTGTCCTAAGCATGTTTGAAAATGTGAAAAACATTTTTGTCACTAAAGAGATAAAAATAATTCTTACATTAGTTGTCTAAATTAAGCAAGTGTTGTTTTAATTAAAAAATATAATTTTAAGACAAATGTTGTTTTAATTAAGACAAGAATTGTCTCAATCAAAATAACATTTATCTTAAGTCATGATTTATTAGACTACTTAAAATTAATATTTGAAATATTCAAATTAATTAATTTAAATAAGTTGATTAAAATAAAATAAAATTCTCATTTAATTAGAAATTTTGGCTATAGCATTTTATTAGAATAAAATTAATTTAATTATTTATCCTAATATTGTTGCAAAGTTTGAATTGTTCAAACTTGTGAAACAACCTCGTTCTCATGTGATGGAGAGGTGCACCACCAAGGGTTAAGAATTGGTCTTTGAAATGTTCAAATATATTTCCTCTTAATTATCCTAATGAACTAAAGTGAATAAAGGTTGAAAATAAAAGAGTTTTAATTTTCAAAGAAACCTACTTTCTCTAGGAGACCAACTTAGTCATAGAGAATTCAATAAAATAAAATTCTTTTATTTGAATTTATATTTAAGTATGACCAACTAGAAAGTCCCACATGTTTTATTTAAGTGTCAAATAAAATGACTTTTTTAGTTAAATAATATAATTATCAATTAGTAAATTAATTAGATGATTTGATTATCTACGCTTTCCTTATTAGGCATGTGGAATCCCTAAATTTTAGGGACGTCTATTTTTGAATTGCACTTAAGTGGCGTAGAGTTAGACTATTATAAATATAACTTAAACCTCTCTTAACCTAAAATAAGGCCTAGCCATCCACATTAGAGAAAAAGGGAGGAGTTGAAAACACATTGAGAAAAGAAAGAGATGCGCATTTTTCTTACTTTTATTCTTGAGTGGCCGAGAGCTTGTGTAAGGGGATTGGACTATTCCTTGAGTGTAACTTCTACACGCCATACTTGAAGGGAAAGGAAAGGCTTTCTATTTCAATTGAAAAAGTTATCTATTTTATATTTTATCTTTTGGTTGTTCAAATTACTAAACCTATTCACCATAGGTTCCATGGATTAGTACTTCCCAAAGAATAGGCGGTAAGTGTGTTTGGCTGGGAAGAAAATTTCAAAGATTAACGTGACTACAAGAGGTATGTGAAAATTCTCCATTCCTTCTTCTACCTAGCCATGATGTAATTTTACTTTAGTGTTTTGTTTCCGCCGATTTTACTAAGTTTGTAATGTTTTAAAAATTTGTAAAATTTTTTACATGATTAAAGAACTAGTTCACCCTACAAAAAACCTCAATGGGGTCTTCACTTGCATATTTGGGAAAATCCAGCCTGCTCAACCTAGAGCTGTAGGTGGTTCTGGTGCTTTCGTTTTCATCTCTATAGTTGCGAGATGATCCTTCTTGATCCGGTCCTAACATTCCTAGTGTTCCTTTTATTGAACCAATTGTTTCAGATAGTTTAACAATAAGATCTTCTAGAGGATGAAATTTGTCAGTCATGGCTATCTCCATGCATGTGCTGCATACCTTCTTGTACACCACTTAATCCATGCTCCAACACTTTTATTTGTTCCTTGTTGGAAGCCATAATAATGCAGCTCTAATACCAATGATATGTAGGATCTAGTTGTTTATCCTAAGTATTTACTATTCAAGCATGCGATTTTTTAAAAATTTCTTAAAACGTTCAAGCTTGCAAATATGCGAAAACAAAACACATAAGCAAATAACTCATGGTTAGAAAGAGAAGTAAGATAGATAAGAATTCTACATACCTCTAGAAGTAATTTTAATCTTGAAATTCAATTTCCAACCAAGCGTATTTACTGCCTATTATTTGGGAAGCACCAGTCCACATAATTGACGGTGAATAGGTTTAGTGATTGGAATAAAACAAAAGATGAAAAAAATAATAATTGATAGCTTTCAAAATTAAATTAGACAGTATTTCCCTTTGTTCCTCTTAGTGTGGCATGTGGAATTGTACTTGAAATCACCCAAATTGTTTTTAATTCACAACACTCTTGGCCTTAAGAGAAAATTCTCTCGAAGTTTTGTTCTCTCTTTCTCAAGTGGGTGGCTAGTTCACTCTTCTTCTCTCAAATATTCACTTGTACGGGCACAAGAGGGAGAGGTATATATATGTAATATGCTAACCCTGGATCATGTGAGAACATTTGAGTGTAATTCAAAAATTCAATCTCTCACCATTAGGGATTCACATGCCTACTAATGAGGAATATTAAATAATCAAATTTAATCATATTATTAATTTTGATAATAACATATTTTATTTAACAATAAAATAAAACATGTGTAGCTTTCTAATTGGTCACGTTGAATTAAAAATTAAAATTAATCATTTTTACTTAATTAAATTCCTTTGACTTAGTTAGTTTCCTAGTAAATGTAGCTTACCTAAGAAATTAAAATTTTTTAAAATTTTCAATCATTTATTCACTAAGGTAATTAGTGAGATATAGGTTTGAATTTTTCAAGCATCTCTCTACCTTTTCGCCATGCACCTCTCCATCACATGGAGAGGAGGTTGTTTTATAAGTTTAAATAATTCAAACTTTGCAATAATATTAGGATAAAAATTAATAATTAATTTTATCCTAATAAAATGCTGTAGATGAAATTATTAATTAAAAGAGAATTTAATTTAATTTTAATTAACTTCTTTAGATTAAAGATGATTCTCACATTTTCAAGCATGTTTTGTGTAATATTTGTCCTAAAATAATTCTTTTATCTAAATTAAGACAACTTCTATCTTAATAAAGACATTAGTTGCAATGATATCAATTAATTTCATCTTAAATCTATTCCAATTTAATGTGGATTAAATTCTCCAAAACTAGATAGGGAATCTGTTTGGACATAGAAATTTCAAATTTCAATCAATTTAAGATTATTTTAATCTCATTAAAATAATCATATTTTATTAATCATGAAATCCTTTCACTAAAGACTCATGATTGTACTCTTGATAATTCTTAAAATTACGAGAAGTCAATGTTGAATATTGATTTCTCCAATTTGTAAACGTAGTGTTTGTAAATCCTTGTAACCATCTATTGACACAAAGTAAAACTATCGTTTTACCCTTTATGTCAATTTTGTCCCCTGGTGTCAGATTTTTTTCGATAAGTGACCAGATAATCTTTTAGAACTTTTCTAAAATTATCTAGAAATGATGAGTAGTTAATTCATCATTTCATTGGGCGCAAATATGTCACTTGTCTTCTTGAAATCACCAGAAGTGATGTAGTGCTACGAACTCCATTTCTTGGATTCATGTTCGTGGATGTTCACTCCCATTATGATTATAACATATAAAGTTTTGATCAATATTACACAAAGGTCGTACCCATAGTATATCAAATATCACAATGGTCATGAACACAAGTCCATAGTCCGTCAGAATTTCGATTCTCTACTACCAGATGCAATGTGTGTGAGTTCAAGTTCAAAGCAATGGTATCAACTTGAACTTGATATCTCACACTATTCTAATTCATTTAATAGTGTCATTACCTGATCAAGCTACTACTTCAATGATTTGAGATTTATCACTCCCTTTAAAAAAAAATCACATTATTTCTATAGAGGTAATCCAGACACTATGGTCTTAATTGAATAGAATGATCGGTTCTATTGAATGACTGTGAATAATATTTTAGATTCATGTAAAGATACATATTTTCTTTTGCATAACTCTTATGCAAATGTATCTTGGTTTATTAGAATTTAGGAACTTTAATAGTTTAAAAATAAAGCTTACATAAATAAACTCTTTATTTATTAATATTAAAAATATATTTACATTAAATTGTGAAATACAACTTGGTTTCCAAGACAATCTATTCCTAACATGATAGGTCCAATCAAAGTTACTGATAATTTAAAGTAAAGAGTGGCTCTAATTCAGGAAAGCTCATAAAACCACAAGTGTTTGGATAAAAGTCTGCTTGCTTCATCATTCATAATTCAAATATAAATACTGGGCACAATTATCAATAGTTACATCACGATACTCAGAAAGAAAAACAATACATTAAGAAACTGATACATGATTCCTAACTACTGCTAAAGCTACGGTCCATTATCCAGGAAGTTGCTGGTGGTGATGTTTATGCATGCTCCACGTTCACCTTTGCATAGCCCAAGTGTTCCACGTTGATATGCTACATGGTCCCATTCCTCGACTACCTCCTACTAACTCCATCTGACAGAGTGCATTAAAATATTTGGGATTACTCTTTGGTACACGTGATGATCTACATGGCCTATCACAATAGAATAGCGTTATCAACAAATTCTTTACACCAAAATGAGAAGCTCAGGTATGCCAGTATAGTTTAAATCATTTATCAGCTAATAACTTAAATTTTTGGATAGAAGAGGTTGTTGATAGTATTCAAATCAATATAGGCAGCTGTGTCATAATAATTATAATCAAATGCTTCCAGTATGATACTTCTCCTTATTTTGCATAGCAAACAAATGAATCATAATTATACAACATATAAAAAAAAAATTTCGAAAGATAAAACAAGCTTTTAACATTGTATCATCTCTTTCCTGGGTACTACCCTTGTTTCTGGCCATTGGCCTTGTATGTAGCATTTAGGTTGATGCGCAGGAAATGCAAAATTTACTGTCCACAGTTTTTGTTAACTTAATATGTCATCAGTTAACTCATTAAGGTGGTTTTATGTTGCATGGTTGAAAGTTGTTCATGTGTTATCCTCTAATACATTGTACTCAGCTTGTTTAAAAACTTGCTTATAGCTAGTGCTTAAATGAAGAAGTGAATTCTGGCCTGTTCTAATTCACTCTCATCAGTTGTTTTGCCTAGAGGAATTTAAAGTTGCTTTTACAGCTTATACTTTAATAAAAATAAAAATATTTTAAATAACAAGAGAATACTTTTAGAATCATATTATCTCATATTACATTATGTTGGTTATAAGCACCAAATTACACCACATAGTTGGTTATATAAGCTGAAATTGCATAATGTATACACTCTAATTCGATACTCTTTTAATTTAATTTAATATATATATATATATATATATATATATATAATTTGATTTTAGTTCTAATTTTTATCTATAATTATTTTATTTTTAATTATATTTTAATTACTTAATACCATTTGAATTTTTAATTGTTACTATATTTAATTTTTTAATTACCAGTTGTCTTTGTACTACTATCTTTTTCAATTTAATTTTTATATTTACCTATATCTTTTAATTTAATTAATTTAATAATTATTTGTGTTGGGTATTGAGTCACTTATGATTGGCTGACCCTACTCAAGACCCAACAAACCAAATGTTTAAATTCAATTCAAATCTGAGTCAATTGTTTTGGGGTTATGGGAAGTGTTATAACGTAACGGCCGGTGAAAAGCTACCATTTATGAGAAAAAGGAGTTGGACATTAATTAATTCAAAGGATAATTAGAATTCTTAAAAATAGACATTAGTCCTTAGAACCAAAGGAAAGGTTCGGAAGTCTAATTATGCATAAGGAAGGTATTAGACACCCTACAACACTCACCATTAAGGATGATTACACTATATTATTTATGATTAATTTAATATAGTTTAATTACGTCCTTTTATTTAATAGAAAAGATAAACATTGAAAAAATTAGAGCTATCTTATTAAGTAAAGGCTTACGTACCCCAAAGAAATAAAGGTTCATTTAGTTCGAAAATAATTGGAATATTTCATTAAGTGGGATATGTGATCCCGTGATCCCTCCCTTAGAGTGAACTTCAGACAATGTGGGAAAATAAACTCTCACTCATTGTCCGAGAAAGTAGGTCAACATAAGAGTATAAAACTCAACTTGCAGCCTAAGAAAATAAGATAGTGTGAGAGTATAAAACTCTACTCACAGTTCCAGAATAGTGACAACTGCCGAGGCTATCAAATTAATTTTTAAGTAACTGATTCACCAATTAACCGTAGTATAAAGGTACACAGGGTCGAATCCTTGGATTACTCTGATTAGATAACCAGATTAGGGTCATAACAATATGGGGGCGATTTATAGCAGACAATAATCTTATAGTAGATAATAAATGATAGTAATGAAGATAGGAAACAGAAAGTGGACACAACCAACCCAAGTGGAAATAATTAGTCTTGAAATTAATTTATCCTTGATCATTAAAGGGTCATTAAAACAATAATCTCGTTCTTGATTTTTAGAGCATGTTAAGAAACCTCAACATACTTCTTGAGTTCACTACTGAATAAGCATCCATGATTTAGTTAATTAGGGTTAGGTAATTAAGCATTCATCCAAACACCTTCTCAACCTATAAACCAGAACTCAATCACACTAAACAGCCCATCAATCAGTTTTGATGCCTTGTCCAGTCTTTACAAATCTCTTGGCACATGACAACTACGTAGCCATCAAGTGAACATTCCAACAAGTTAAGCAACTCAATCAGAATCTCAAGGGAATAAAGAAAACGTGATGATTAATTGAAGTGCAAAATGCTTAAACCAAGATCTCAAAATTAAACATTAAGACTGTCAATCCCTTGGATTGATTAAGGAGTTTATCCCTCCATGAAGAAGAGGGACAAAAATACAGAGGAATAAAATGGAACCCTCGACATAACAGAGAAGAAGAGAAAACCAGAGGCAATGGAACAGTATATCTAAAACCCTTATGCCCCTGCGTTTTTGCAACATTTCATGTATATATAAAACCCTAATTCAATAATTACAAGTCTGTCCTTAGGCCAAAATATCCTCCAGTTGTCTAACAGGCCATCAGAAGATTTCTAGGGCAGCAGCACCAGTAAAACGCAGCAGTTTTGATAAGTGGTCAGCAAAGGATGACTTCCCGTGGCAGCATTCTAGTTCTGGTTTCTGAGCCAAATTTGACTTACTAAACATCCGAATCCGCCTTGGAGTTCTTCATTAAAGTTGTAGATATTTGTCTTAGCTTTACTGAAAAATAAATTTTATGATTATCAAATGCCTAGAACTAAAGTTATAGCCAAAATACAGAAGCAATGTAAAAACTCATATAATGCTGAAATAAATCATTAAATCAAATTAGAGCTCAAAGTCATCAACTGTGATCAAACTGAAAATTTTAAGTAAATGAGAGGGTTAAAAGACTAAATATGAGGCTAAAATAATATATTGAAATTGTGTTTATCAAATTCCCCTACACTTAGCTTCTGCACATCCCGGGCACAATTGAATTCCAGAACAAAAGAACAAGGGAAAGCAAAATTCCAATGATGATCAAGGATGTAAAAGTCTAGAAGCAAGAAAGAAAATCTAGTGTTCAAGGTTATACAGCATCCCTGAGGTAATACTTCTTCTTAAATCAAACAATTAGCAAGGTATTTCAATTGAAAAGCATGAGTTAAGAATGAAAGGACTTTCTCAAATGTACTCTCAATTCCTCAAGTGTTTGAAGAGTAAGGTATTGCTCAGTTAAACTCATGACAATTATGCACTACCATAAGCTTGCTTGTCTTCTAATTCTCTATTGTAAAAACATATGAACACATAAATCAAGAGGGCCTATCAAGATTTGCATCAAGACCAAGGGAGGGGGGGTTGGACATAATGAGAATATGATAGGCTAAGTAAGTACCCAAAAGAAAGGAAGAGCATTGGAGAGGAACTCAAATGATAAGTATAAAGGATTTTATCTCAAGATCATGTTTGTATCTCATGTATTCCTTCATCTTTCTTTCTTTTCACAACCAAGCTTTATTTCTTTTTTTTCTTTTTTCTTTTTATAATTTTTATTTTATTTTTTATACTTTTGCTTGTGCATGTTATTTAACAATTCCATAATCTCCAGACTTGTCCTAGCTTCCACCAAAAAAGATGTTGCCCAACTAAAATGAACCAATGCTTTTTCATTCCCTAAGGCAAGGGCATGGTTTTCTATATAAGTTCTTAATGAGTGGAAATAAAGGATCGACAATTGGGTTTATGCTCAATGTGGGGATGGGTTCAACAAATATAGTTGATGCAAGATAAGTCACTTGGATAAGGTAGCTAAGTTAAGAAACAATGCCTCAATCATGTTTACGTGTGAAGTGAAAATATGAACTCAAAAAGAATCAAAGCAAGTTTTAGAATGATCAATTGTTATGAGTTTAAATTGCACAAGAAAGAAGAGAATGGCACATATGTTATATCTATTCATAAAAAAGGCTCAATTCTCACAAGGCATGTGTCTTTCAAACTCAATCACCAATCCAAAATCTAAAACCAAGTATGTAAAATTCAAGAAGGGAGACAATTCATTCATGCTATGAACCTAGAATCTCAATTGTTTCAAACTCACAAACTTTGCATCCTAAAACATCATTGGAAGGGAGAAAAATAAAAACAGAAGAATATGACAGAACAGAAATTGAAAAACAAACATAAGACAAAACAAAAAAGAGTCAAACAGAATGTAACTTTCTCCCCCACACTTAAATGTTGCATTGTCCTCAATGTAAAGCATAAAAGAAAAGGATAGATCATGAGTAACAGGGGTAAATGAAAGACAAGTGAAATATAGGAGGGAGAAAGGAAACATCCCTAGGAGGCGATGTAGATGGCTTCTTGTAAGTGGACCTCTTCCACTAGATCCTGTTGAGCTTCTTCGTAGAATGGCTTGAGGCGGTATCCATTGACTGTGAAAGTTTTCTAAGTGGCCTCACTGATGATCTCTACTACACCATAAGGAAAAATTTTAAAGATAAGAAATAGGCCAAGCCATCGAGATTGGAGTTTGCCGGGCATGAGCTTCAGACGGAAGTTATAGAGGAGCACTTTTTGGCCAATGGAGAACTCCTTTCTGGCCAACATCTTATCATGAAGGGATTTAGTTCTTTTCTTGTAAATCTGGGAGTTCTCATAAGCTTCTAGTCGAAGTTCTTCAAGTTCTTGGATTTGGAACTTTCGGTGGGGGCTGACGTGGGTCAAGTCAAAATTGCACTTTTTTACTGCCCAATATGCTCTATGTTCAATTTCAACTGGAAGATGGCAGGCTTTTCCAAAGATGATTCTATAAGGAGACATTCCAATGGGTATCTTGAAGGCCGTCCTATAAGCCCAAAGGGCATCCTCTAGTCTCAAGCTCCAATCGTTCATGTGAGGCTGGACAGTTTTCTCCAAGATTTGCTTTATCTCTCTGTTTGAAGCTTCGGCCTACCCATTCGTCTATGGGTGGTAAGGAGTAGAAGTTTTATGCAAAACCTCGTATTTCTTCATCAAAGCTTCTATGCTTCGATTGCAGAAGTGTGATCCCTGGTCACTGATTATCGCCCTTAGAATGCCAAATCTGTAGAAAATGTATGATCTAACAAAATCTGCAACAACTTTAGAATCATTAGTCTGAGTGGCTTTTGCTTCCACCCATTTGGATACATAATCAACAGCTAATAAGATATAAACAAAACCAAAGGAAACAGGGAAAGGGCCCATAAAGTCAATACCCCACACATCAAAAACCTCACAAAACAACATAGGTTGTGGGGGCATCTCATTCCTGTAAGAAATACTCCCTATTTTATGGCATTGTTCACAAGATTTACAAAACATGTATGCATCACAAAATAGTGTGGGCCAATACAACCCTGAGTCCAAAACTTTCCTGGCTGTGCGTTGAGGTCCAAAATGCCCACCACATGCAAATGTGTGACTAAAGCTAAGGATAGAGTGGAACTCATTATCAGGAACACATTTCCTAATAATCTGATCACTACAAAACCTCCAAAGGTAAGGGTCATCCCACACATAATACTTTAATTCACTTCCCATTTTATTCTTTTGAGCCTTAGTAAAACATGCAGGAAAGACACCAGTAATCATGAAATTGACAATATCAGCAAACTAGGGACAGAGAATTTTACCCTGCAGCTATAAAAGCTGCTCATCAGGAAAAGAGTCGTGGATGGGAAGTAAAGATGAGGCTCCTTCAATCCTGCTCAGGTGGTCAGTTATAAGGTTCTCTGCTCGAATCTCAATGTCAAATTCCTGAAGAAGTAGCATCCACCTAATTAATCATGGTTTAGCCTCAAGTTTCTTCAAAACAAACTTCAAAGCTGCATGATCAGAAAACACCATAACTTCAGAACCAAGCAAATATGATCTAAACTTATCGAGTACAAAAACAATAGCTAAAAGTTTTTTTTTCAGTTGTGGTATAATTTGCTTGAGCAGCATCCAAAGTCCGTGAAGCGTAGTAAATCGCATGAGAAACCTTGCCTACTCTCTGCGCTAAAACAGCTCCCACGGCACAGTTTGAAGCATCGCACATAAGTTCAAAAGGAAGTGTCCAGTCAGGTGGTTGGATAACAGGGGTGCTAGTCAAAGCTTACTTCAAATGATTGATGGCTTCCTTGCAGTTCTAATTAAATAGAAATTCCACATCTTTTTGTAGAAGATGGGACAATGGAAGGGCTATCTGAATAAAGTCGCGAATGAAGCGCTGGTAGAAACTTGCATGTCCAAGAAAAAAGTGAACTTCCAGCACGCATGTGGGATAAGATAAACAAGTAATGACATCTATTTTTGCAGGATCTACTTTAATACCCTTGCTAGACACTACATGACCCAAAACTATACCTTGCTCTACCATGAAATGACATTTATCACAATTTAAGACAAGGTTAGTTTCAATGCATCTATTCAGCACCCTAGACAAATTAATCAGACAAGAATCAAAAGAAGAGCCATAAACAGTGAAATCATCAATGAATACCTCCATGCACTCCTCTAGAAGATCAGAGAATATACTGACCATGCACCGCTGGAAGATTCCAGGATCGTTACAGAGACCAAAAGGCATCCTTCTGTAAGCAAAAGTGCTGAAGGGGCAGGTGAAAGTGGTTTTCTCTTGATCTTCGAGTGCAATGTGGATCTAAAAGTATCCGGTGTAGCCATCCAAGAAACAATAATGTGATTTCCCAGCTAACCGCCCTAACATCTAATCAATAAAGGGCAGTGGGTAATGATCCTTCTTACTGGCTTGGTTGAGTCACCTGTAATCAATGCAGACTCTCCAACTATTATACACTCTGGTAGGCATCAACTCATCCTTCTGATTGGCTACAACTGTAACTTTAGATTTCTTTGGAACAACCTGTATGGGGCTGACCCAATTGCTATCTGAAATGGGATGAATGATGCTAGCCTGTAATAGTTTGGTAACCTCTTTCTTTACCACATCTAGAATTAGAGGATTGAGTCTCCTTTGGGGCTGTCTTACTGGTTTAGCTCCATCTTCTAGTGATATTTTATGCATACAAGTAGAGGGGCTAACACCAGGGATATCAGCCAGAGTCCATCCGATGGGTTTCTTATGTTTCCTCAAAATTTGCAATAATCTCTCTTCCTATTCAGCAAGTAAATCCTTGGCTACGATCACAGGAAGTTGGTCACCATCTGCCAAGAATACATATTTCAAGTGCTCGGGTAATGGTTCAATTCCAATGTTGGTGGTTGAATTACAGAGGGAAGTAATTGGAGTGGCTGCAATGTGTCTGCCACTTGAATCTCTTCAGAATTAGCAACTGTTGCATTCTCTATAGAAGCATACTCATCATCTCTTAAATAAGCAGTAATTTCAGCACAAACAGCACATTCGTCAAACCCAGCACAGGAGTGGTACTGAATCGAATCATCTAAGCCCATATAATCTGGGAATTCAATGCTCAGTTTATCATATACATCTTCAACTACTTCATCAAGTAGTGAAATATGAAAACATAATGCTTCTCCATGGGATGTATCATGGCATCAAAGATGTTGAATTAAACAATAGAATCTCCAAACTCTATGGGTAGTTCCTGTATGCACATCTATTTTGATTTAGGCTGTTTTGAGGAATGGTCTCCCTAGAATGAGTGGGGCCTTGCTAAATAGTGATTCCCCCTCCATATCCAGAATATAGAAGTCTGTAGGAAAAATTAGTTCGTCAACTCATACCAACACATCTTCAATCACCCTAGCTGGGTATGCATTGCTCCTATTAGCTAGCTGGATCATAACACTTATAGCACGCAGAGGTCCAAGTCCAAGGGATTGGAAAATAGCCACAGGCATCACATTGATGGAGGCACCCATATCTAGCATGGCATCCTCGAATCTGGATTTGCTAATTATACATGGGATTGTGAAGGTTCCTGGATCCTTGCATTTCTGAGGGAAAGGCTTGATAAGGGCTGAAACATTTTCACCCACACTAATTCTCTCGTTACTGGATGGCCTTCTTCGATTGGTGCATAGTTCCTTAAGGAATTTGGCGTACCTTGGAACTTGTTTGATGGCATCCAACAATGGAATATTGACCTTAATTCTTCTGAAGGTCTCAAGGAGTTCCTTGTCTTTCTCAGTTTCATCTATTTTCTTGGACTGAGTAGGTCTATGTGGAAAGGGAAGGACTACTGCATGTTGTTGTTGCTGGTCAGAGAACATTATTTTTTTCTTGACCTCTATTTTCTGGGTTATTACATCATTAGGGACAAAATTTGTTGCTGATTATTGTTGGTCTACATGTTGGAATTCAGCTGGTTCTTGTACAGTTTTTCCAGACCTCAGTGTAATGGCACTCAAATTTCCTCTCGGATTGGGAATTGTTTGAGAAGGAAGCTGACCAGAACCTTGGGATTGTAACTGACTCAACAAAGAAGCAAGTTGTCCAATCTGAGTTTCCAGGTTCTAAATGGTGGTCTTTGTCCTCTGTTGGAAATGAATATTATGGGTGGCCATTTGCTTTACCAAGTCTTCAACTGAAGACTCAGGTTTTGGGGGCATTGGATGTTGGTTCTGCATAGGCTGCATAAGTTGCATAGGTGGTGGAATTGTTGCTTGCTTGGTCTAGCATGGTTATGAAATTGATTTTGCCTGGCTGGTTGGAGAAATTGTTGCCTATACTGCTGTGGTTATTGCTGTTGATGATTTGATGCATTGCTATATCTCAAATTTGAGTGGTCTCTCCATCCAGGGTTGTATGTGCTGGAATATGGACCATATCTTTGCTGTTGATGCTGATTACCTGGAAATACACCTGTTGCAGCCACAAAGTGGTCTTGTGAAATAGAGTTATCATCCTGAAGTGTAGGGCATGCATCCGTATGATAGGATGGGCAAGAGCAAATGCCACATAGAATAGCAGAAACTTGCATAGGTAATTGCTGTCCCACTGCCACTTGTCTGACCAAGGAAGTTAACGCATCAAGCCTGTGCTCCATTCTTTGTTGATCTGTGTGAGATATATTGACTTCATTCACGTCCCTAGTAGGGGTAACCATCCGAGTATTAAATTGCTAAGAGTTGGCAGTCATATTAGCAATCAAACCCCTAGCGACAACTGGAGTTTTATCAACCAATGCACCTTCCTTGGCAGCATCAACCATGCCTTTGTCCATAGGTAAGAGACCTTCATAAAAATACTGAATGAGTAGTTAATCAGTAATCTGATGGTGAGGGCAACTTGAGCATAATTTCTTGAATCGTTCCCAATACTCATATAAAGCATCTCCTGTTGTCTGTCTTATACTACAGATATCTTTTCTAATGGATGCAGTTTTGGATGCAGGGAAAAACTTTTCCAAGAATAGCTTTTTCATATCCAGCCAACTCCTCACCGATCCTTGTGACAAGCAATACAACCAATCCTTGGCTGCATCAGCAAGGGAGAAGGGAAATGCTCTCAGCTTAATGTGCTCCTTCAATATTCCCCGTGGCTTCATTGTTGAGCATACCATGTGAAATTCCTTCAAGTGTTTATGAGGATCCTCACCCGTTAGGCCATGAAACTTTGGCAACAAGTGTATTAATCCAGTTTTAAGCTCAAAATCAGCATTAAGAGTAGGATACTGAATACCTAAAGGATGTTTAGTCACATCATGGGCAGCTAGTTCCTTGAGGGTCCTATCTTGAATGTTCTCACCCATGGTTACAGTATCACTCAAAGTTTTAGGATCAACTTCAGTTCCCCCCTCAGTTTCACCCTCAGTTTCACCTTCAGTTTCCGCTTCCGGTTTAATTTCAAAATCTTTTTCAAATTCAGTTTCAATTCTCTCACTAAGATTACGAGCTCTATTAAGTGAATGCAAGGTTCTCTCAATGTCAGGGTCAATATCAAGCAAATGACTAGTGGAAGACCTAGTCATGCAACAAATAAACACTACAACACAGAATATGCAAGATAAACCTCAAAACACTAAAGTTCTACCAAAATTGACCTAATTAATCAATGTACACATTTTTTTCAATTATGTAATCAACATAGGATGAAAAATAAACAAAATTAACACTAAAAATTACGGTACAAAATCTTAAAAAATTGAAAAAGTGGTCTAAACGGTGGAATTTGGCCAAACTAGGGTGGTGCTCACGATATAGCGTGAGCTTTGCTTATTAGGCCATTTTCCTTCAAGTGACCAAAATTCAAGTCATTCCAAGCACTTTTGTCTGTACAAAATCAGCAAGGGATGCCTAAAACCACATGTTTTCACCAGCAAGCCACCAGAACAAGCAATCAGGGGTCAGTGAAGGGTTAGTGGTTAAAAATACTCCTAACCAGATTATCAGGATCAAAATAATCTTAAGCAACAGCACCAAAATTTGACAACTGCCAAGGCTATCAAATTAATTTTTAAGTAACCGATTCACCAATTAACCATAGTATAAAGGTACACCGAGTTGAATCCTTGGATTACTCTGATTAGATAACTAGATTAGGGTCATAACAATATGGGGTTGATTTATAGCAGATAATAATCTTATAGTAGGTAATAAATGACAGTAATGAAGATAGGAAACAGAAAGTGGACATAACCAACCCAAGGGGAAATAATCAGTCTTGAAATTAATTTATCCTTGATCATTAAAGGGTCATTCAAACAATAATCTCGTTCTTGATTTTTAGCGCGTGTTAAGAAGCCTCAACATACTTCTTGAGTTCACTACTGAAAAAGCATCCACGATTTAGTTAATTAGGGTTAGGTAATTAAGCATTCATCCAAACACCTTCTCAACCTATAAACTAGAACTCAATCACACTAAACAGTCCATCAATCAGTTTTGATGCCTTGTCCAGTCTTTACAAATCTCTTGGCACATGACAACTATGCAGCCATCAAGTGAACATTCCAACAAGTTAAGCAACTCAATCAGAATCTAAAGGGAAGAAAGAAAACATGATGATTAATTGAAGTGCAAAATGCTTAAACCAAAATCTCAAAATTAAACATCAAGACTGTCAATCTCTTGGATTGATTAAGGAGTTTAGCCCTCCATGAAGAAGAGGGACAAAAATATAGAGGAATAAAATGGGACCCTAGACATAACAGAGAAGAAGAGAAAACCAGAGGTAATGGAACAGTATATCTAAAACCCTTCTGCCCCTGCGTTTTTGCAACATTTCATATATATATAAAACCCTAATTCAATAATTACAAGTCTATCCTTAGGTCAAAACATCCTCCAGCTGTCTAATAGGCCATTAGAAGATTTCTAGGGCAGCAGCACCAGTAAAACGCAGTAGTTTTGATAAGTGGTCAGCAAAGGATGACTTCCAGTGCCAGCATTCTAGTTCTGGTTTCTAAGCCAAATTTGACTTGCTAAACATCCAAATCCACCTTGGAGTTCTGCATCAAAGTTGTAGATATTCGTCTTAGCTTTACCAAAAAATAAATTTCATGATTATCAGATGTCTAGAACTAAAGTTATAGTGAAAATACAGAAGCAACCTAAAAACTCATATAATGTTGAAATAAATCATTAAACCAAATTAGAGCTCAAAGTCATCAACAGTGATCAAACTAAAGAATTTAAGTAAATGAGAGGGTTAAAATACTAAATGTGAGACTAAAATAATATATTGAAATTGTGTTTATCAAATAGTAGGTTAGAGTGGGAGAATTAGAGCCCAAAACGTTGTGGTATATATTTAGTTGATAATGGGTTTGCGGTTAAAGTCTAAGGTGAGACATGAAATAAATCCAAAATATGTAGATGGCATATGTGTCTAGAAGATGAAAAAGATAAACTACAATAAAACAAATAAAAAAAAAGAAAAAAAATCATACTATCCACACATTGTTAAACACTTCATCAATTAGGGATTAAGAAATAAAACAATTGTTGATTCCACTAATGCACATAGCTTCTCCTAACTCCTTTGGCACTCCATTATTATTTAGAATAGTTGGTACCCTCATTCCATAGTCATAGAAAGTCTAGCAATGTTCATTACTTGAAGTTAACCAAAAATAAGACGGAGTGCAAAATTGATGACTTAAATTAATTGTCTTTAAAATCCACATACTAACAAATGAACCTTGAAAGAGAGATATCAAAGGTGCCCAATATCGGATGGCAAACAAATCAGTAGCAATATCTAACTCACCATAAAAGAGATCCTAAAGCACACAAGGCCCACCAATATTGACAGTTTACCCATAACACGGTATTCATCCTAGACCAATACAAATTCAAACCATTGACAATAAATTGTCCCAACAAAACCTGCTTGAGACTAACCAAATTAAAACCGTTTGAACCATTTGAGTCAAAGGAATTTTTTAAAGAGTTGATAAGAATGAATACTGACCAAAATAGATACCAACTTAATTAACAACCAGATCAATTTAGTTTCAAACTTCATTGGGATTTTAACAAAATGTGAGATTGACATATAACCACAATTAGCAGACAACACAGAAGCATCACAAGGAATGAATTACAACACAAACCATATTAACCACTTCACAGTCAAAGTGAAAATTATCCCATCAATTATGCCAAAACCAAATCAAAACATAGGCAACTTAGTATTTTCAAATTAGCTTGGTATGTCTATTCATTCTGTACTATTTTCAAATCAACTTAGTATGTCGATTTACTCCATACTAGTTTCTCAATCAACTTGATATGTGGATTCATTCCATGCTAGCTTATTTAAATTCACTGGGTACGTTGATTAAATTTCGTACTATTCTCAAATTCACTTAGTATGATTGATTTGTTCCATACTAAGTTTCCATAATTCACTGCGTACGTTGATTCTTTCGTACCCGTTTCAAATTCACTTAGTATGATTGATTTATTCCATACAAAATAGTTTCCAACATTCACTGTGTATATTGATTCTTCCGTACCAATTTTAAGGTGTCTTAGTATGATTGACTTATTCCATACTAAATTTTTGTAATTCATTGTGTACGTGGATTCACTCCATACTAGTTTCAAATCCATTAAAATGTTGACTTATTCCATACTAAATTTCCAAAAATTCATTGTGGATGTTGATTCATTCCTTACTGTTTTCAAATTCCCTAGGGTGTCGATATATTCCATAAAATCAATCTCTTTTCGACTTCATGTGGTGATTTCCTTACCAATTTGGGAAGTGTTGTTCGCTAATTTTGAAAATTTATATCTTTGTGTGGTGATTCCCTTGCTGATTTTCAAAACTTAAAATGGAATTCATCGACGTATATAGTGAATTTTGGAATATGTCAACATACTAAATGAATTTGAAATTGATACACAGTGAATCCACGTACCCAATGAATTGCGAAAATTTAGTATGGAATAAGTCAATTATACTAAGACACCTTAAAATTGGTACGGAAGAATCAACATACATAATAAATATTGGAAACTTTTTTGTATGGAATAAATCAATCATACTAAGTGAATTTAAAACTGCTGTGGAAGAATCAACGTACGTCGTGAATTGTGGAAACTTAGTATGGAACAAATCAATCATACTAAGTGAATTTGACAGTACTTAGAGTTTAAGGAAGCTAGCATGGAATGAATCGGTGTATCAAGTTGATTGAAAAACTAGTATAGAGTAAATCGACATACTAAGTTGATTTGAAAAAAGTATAGAATGAATTGACATACCAAGCTGATTTGAAAAGTAGTATGGAGTGAATCGACATACTAAGTGAATTTGAGAATAGTATGGAATGACTCGGTGTACTTAGTTGATTTGAAAAACTAGCAAGGACATACTAGGTGAATTTGAAATTGGTAGTGATGAACCGAGTACCAGCAAATTTTAAGGATGTTACTGGATAAAAACCAAATACCAACTACACATCAAAACAATTAGGTGTGAAAATGACCCACCATGCATTTCGAATTTGTAAAATGCGCAATAAATATGTCAATAATGTATTTAAGGATAATATGAGACAAAACTATATGTCAACAAGAATTTTAAAGCATAGCCAGGGCCGAAACCACGTGATGTTGAGAAAATTAAAATAAGATGGATATTTCAAATGTACCTTATGCCTATGAGAAAGGCTGAATTAAAATGTTCCTCTCATTGGATTTCATTCCTTATCTTTAGATGGCCTGTACAATTGGTTCACAGGAATTACCTTTCCTGATAACCTACTTTTTTCCAAAAATAAGAACTGAACCTTAGTTCTATGTCAAAACTTGATATCAACCTAGACCAAGTCAGGTAACCTATTCCTGGTATAATAGAATGGCAAAATAAAGATCCAACGAAATTTTGCCCTAGTTTAAGCTCTCTAGCGTATGTAGTCCTTAGTCTTTATATTGCAACCAATATATATTTTGTGCCCTTAGACAATCATATTGTTGTTGGTAGCACTACTTCCTTAATAAATTTGCCCTAGTTTGAATTTCTTGTTCGAACCTCAAGTCCTTATTTGATTCTTTGGACTCTTTGGTTACAAATCTGCTTTGATTTGATGCCCTAATTTTTGCCTAAGCGACCTTTTTGGGTTTTCAACTTAGTGGGCTACCCTAATTTTTGCCAAAGGCACTCTTTCGAGTGTTCAACTTAGCAAGCATTTTTATTCCTTTTTCCTTTTCCTTTTTTTTTTTTGAATCATTATTTTCAAATATTAGCATTGTGTCATAACCTTGTAGCTAGCTTGATATCGATTAAGACTATGCCAAGTATATTATTCCTAATTCTTGTAATGCAAAATTGATTAACAATGAAACACTAAAGAGTGATATTTAATTCGATCAGTCTTTATTAATCCACACAAATCTTATCCAATGAACATATTGAGGAAGATGTTTATTATATAAATAAACCTCTTTTAGTGAAGCAAGTATGCCAAAAATGTCAAAGGGATCATAAAGTCCTTATACAGATGATAAAAAGTCGAAGTCCAGAGACAACACAATTTTGCCCCATTTTAATTATTGAGAAAAAAGTCCATTAGATGAATAAACCTCCCCTATTGAAGCAAGTTGATAGAAAAGTAGAAGAATCACAAGACCCTTGAAGTTTGTTAAATGCTCCTTTATAGAAGCAAGATGTAGAGAAGCAAAACAAAAAGGCAACAAATTTTACCCCAGTTTGAGTTCTTTAATTCCCGTAGACATTGATTCTCATATTGTAATCAATATGTACCCTACATCCATTAACAGAGGCAAACTGTTTATACAGTGATATATTACAGAAAAATTACCCCAGTTGCAATCCCTTGTATCATTGCTCTTATTTCAAGCACTTGCTTTTTTACCTGGTTTCTTTTGATGACAATTTTTTTTTTAATTAATACCTTAACTTCTTCCTAAGCCACCCTTTTGGGTTTTTGACTTAGCGGGTTCTTTTTTTTTTTTTTCTTTATTCTTTCTTTGAATGAATTAGGATTTACTAGCTTTGCTAGCTTTTGTATATTTTCATTTTTTGCTCTTCCTAGATTACTCATAATCCTAAGCTCTTTTGTACTTTCTCTTTTTTCCAAATTGATTTTTTTTGTTGTTTCCACATTGGGGGAACTCATTCTTTTTCCAATGACCCAATTATCTTTTCAAGTTTCTATTGTTCATTATCATCTTCATCAAAGTCACAAATGTCCATATCTATTCTAATATGAGAATCAAATAACAAATGCTAAAGAATCTCTTGATGTTGAGAAAAATAAGAAAAAATAATTTCCATGAATGAGGGAATTGAGAAGACAAACAAGAATGTTTAAAGAAGTGAGAGTATAGCAAACAAAGAAATGAACAAACATTGAATTGTAATTTCCATTCAAAAGATAAGATAAGGTCTACACTTAATAAAAATCAAATGGCCTTGGACTTCGGCCAAATGAGGCAAGACTAAAATTAAATAACACACAAAGCGTAAACATTGTGATCAACTTTGAACCATTGTTGTCAAGAAGCTGGTCTCCTTGATTCAGCCTAATTTGGCAATTTCACTTCTCATCCTCTTTCCAAACATCTATGAAGTCGTATCTTCCATTGTAGGCGAAGTATTATTATTGAGATTCAAGCCATTATGTCAAAGCCTGATGACTCCATACTTGAGTAGTTTCATGACTTAGTCTCTTAAATGCCCCGTAATTCTCTATTGTATGGCCAACAACGTTGAAGTGATATGCACATCGTGCATTGGGATCAAACCAAGTAGGGTAAGGTGGTTGATGTTGGGAAGAGGACACAAACCAGATAATAAAATCACAAAATCTTCTTCCTACTTGTGTGAACCTTACCAAAGACAATCAAG
>JASKGM010020880.1:16391-30023 GCA_034509205.1 Ceratonia siliqua | reverse complement strand
AGTATGTAAACCCATCTGATATCTAAATTCTAGAATTCAAGTTTCAGAAAATGCAAATATATCTTATTAATATAATCATTTTTGTCCGAAGTTGTTCTTATTTTTTTTGTGCTTTGTTCTTTTTCTTTGAAATTTGTTAAGAGGTTTGATTAAGTCTATTATAAACCATTTTTTGGATGGGGTCTTTTTTGAAAGTTACTTAACTTTCAAGCATCTTTGTAACTCGTTACCATAAATTTTTTTCAGGCATTTGCAAAACAGTAACATTCATGGATTTAAGCATAATGGCTGGTTGTGTCAGGCAAGAACCTTTTCATAAAATTTCAGTATAATGCAGTACTACTGGATTGCTCAAAGTTGCTAAAGGAGTCAACGTACAAGTAGAAAAAAAGAAGATAAATATGAACCTAGAAAACAGATTATTTCATTGAACAAAAGAGATGCTTGAGGCAAATACAAGCTGATTGGAATATGAACAGATTTTTATCAGCAATATTGTTTTGTAGATTAAGAATGGGTGGAATCTCCTTCCTGTTAGTTATGATTAATAGGGATAAAAATCAAATCAGTAGAAAAATGACTCATTGGTTTTTCCCTATCACATCTGGCACTCAGATTATATAACCTTTACATCTTATAAGTAATGCTATTAGAATTCACTTTGCTTATTACTGTTTTTGTATTTTGCCTTAGAGGTGTTGATAGTTCTGTCCTGTCTTAACTTTTATGGTACTAAACTTCAATTACAGGAAGAATAAGAATAATGTTATCTATTCATGTTTGAAAACATATATTTAAAATTTTCACTTTTGCCTCCACCTCTTCCCCTCCCTATTTGTATATTGTTCTTTCCTTGTTGGTGTGGCGATTGACATGAAGAGAATCTGAGTTATTAAACCTGTATGCTTGAGTTTATATGTAATTAAGTGACTGCCAAAGAAATTTCTACAATGTTCGCAGATTCTTGGCTCTTTGAATAATTTGGACTCCATATTAGAGCATTATTAGTTGGGCACTTGGGCTTCCTATTGTAACTGGTTTTTCTACATACAAATTACTTACTCCTTATAGACAGAATCAGACTGTATTGATAGATATAAAGGCAGTCTCTCCCGTCCAAATTTTCATTTCATCATTTCTAGTACTTGAGTTCTGAACCAAATCTGGATATTTCATTGTGACCTTATATTAGGGTCTGTGTGTACCATCTTTACATAGCTACTATTATGGTATATTGTTGCCTCAGGTGAATATGCATACATACATATAAATATGTAATATGTAGGTGTAACAATTGAAGTAATTATACAAATATCTGGGTTTCATTGTTCTGAGGTTGGATTAGATATGCTACCCTGAGGCTGATTGCCATTTCTCCTAATGTAGAAAGAGCTATGGCATCTTTGTTGAATGTTCTTGATAAATTTCCTAGATATTCTTCCATAGACCTTATTTATACAATTTGTAACAATTCATTTTGCAATATAAAATCACTTAGTAGTAATGTTATATGACCTGTAATTCCTGTTTGATGTGTAATGAAGTTTTATACAATATTTAATAATTTGTTACACAACACAGATGCAGGGAAGAAGACAAAGATGCTTGTTTGTATTATATTCTGACTGTTCATGGACAAGGCAGCACAATAGTTTTCTGTACGGCAATTGCAGCTTTGCGCCATATCTCTTCTCTACTACACATTCTTGGCTTCAATGCTTGGACTCTTCATGCCCAAATGCAGCTGCATGCACGTTTAAAGGTTTGTTTCCTTTTCTTTTTCCCCACTCTTGGTTTCTTTCTTCAGGTTTTGTCTCATTGTGGTGCTGAAATGTCTGCATGACGATGTAATTTGCCTTTGGTCCATCATCCTCCTCCTCTAAATGCAGAGACGTGTGGTTCTCTGATATCTACCGTTGGCCTTGAACAAATGAAGTCTAGGTAGAACAAATTAAGGATTGGGTGTCTTTCTGGTAAGCCTTCAATTATGATGAAATCATGGTCAATCTTATATCAGGATACTTCGAACTTTGTAGCAGTGGGATTGACAGTTTGTACTTGCCTATCTACTATACATATCCTACATTTTTGTGCACCTTCCAGTTCAGACCTGAACATTGATTTTTGTTTACCTCATCATGATTCCGTTGCCTCTAATGTCTAATGCAGGTCATTGATCGGTTTCGTGAAAATGAGAATGGCAGACTTGTTGCTACTGATGTTGCAGCAAGGGGTCTTGATATTCCTGGTGTAAGAACAGTTGTCCACTATCAGCTTCCACATTCAGCAGATGTAAGTAATATTAGGTTTCTTTCACCCATATTTATATATAGATTTTCAAAACCTGAATTTTTTTTCTTATTTATAGGTTTATGTTCATAGAAGTGGACGAACAGCTAGGGGTTCTGCTGAAGGGTGCAGCATTGCTTTAATCTCACCAAGAGATACATCGAAGTTTGCTTCATTGTGCTAGCCCTTTTCTATGGTAATTTTTCTAAAAACAGTTTTAGTCCTTTAAATTTGAGTATCTAAGTTGGAGAAATAGAAGTTGCCCTAACAGCCATTATTTTTATGGTAGCTTAGAACTAGCAGTTGTTAAGAATTAGTCAAGCAATATATTTGAAAAAATGTCAATAAATAAACTGAAATAAATTAGCTGTCGTACCAAATATTCTACTTGTTATTCTTACTGATCATCTTGACTTGAATAAATAACTTACATATCTACTACTTGTGGTCCATGTACAGGATACTTTTCAGCGATTTCTGTTAGAGAATTCATACATGCCAGAGGTTCTAAAGGGATTGTCTATTGCGCGTCAAATAGATTAGATAATAAGAAAGGATTCACAGGTATAGGGAATCAGGGATTCACCTGACTTTATACCCAAGGAGTACTCACTTGATTTTTGAAGTTGTATACGATTTGTATCCATATCGGATACATGTAATATACATTTTCTCCCGTATCCCTTTCTTAATTTTTATTTTTGCTGAAATGTTTCAGGCAATGCCAAAAACACATTAGAAACAGACTTTTCTAACGGTTTAACCCACTTCAAAATGTTTTGGGGGAGAAAGGGGGGGAGGGTCTTTTGGAACCATTTTAAAATGCAGTTAAATGCATAAAAATGATAAGAATTTCTACGAAATGTACTGAAATTTAACAAAATTTACCAAAACACAAAAAAAGGCTCTAAATCATGTATTTGTGTTGATGAAAATCTGGACGAGCTCAAGTGGTGATCATTTGCACATTCAGGGAGGCCCGATCACCCGAATCAAGCCAAGAAGCTAGGAATCAACAAGAGACCCTGTGCATAATTCGGGCCTTGGGATAATGAGTTGATATTCCAATGTACGAATCTCAAATATTTGGGTTTTTTTTTTCAGGCTTTATTGAATTATTTCTGTTAGGCTTCAAAGTGGTCATTTATTGGATTCATTATCTTTTAAGATGTTATTTTGTTTTTTTTTTTTTTTTGCTTATGTTGTTGGACTTATGTTAATTTTTGGATTTGTTAGTTTTGATGTTGGGTTATGCCCTTTTTGCTATCCTTTTAGTTGGGTTTTCTAATTATTATAAGTAAGGAGTCTTTCCCTTCTATGGAGGCAGATTGGATTTTTATATGGAAGAGTTGCTCTCTTTTCCTTTGTTCTTTGAAAGAACTAAATAGAATTTATCAAGAACTGTCGTTCTTGTGGCGTTCTCCCGGCTTATTACTCTCCCTCTCTTCCCTTCCAGAGTGTGGCGTCTTATCATTCTTGTTTTCCTTTGATTTTTTTTTTTTGAATTTTCGTGGTTTCTGTTCTTGTGGCTGGTTGGTTAATTTTCGGACCTATTTTGGAGGATCTTTAGGGTTGGAATCTCTGCTCCCTTGGAGGTTCGCATCAATTTTGGTATCAGATATTGGTTTTAAGCAGGTTTAATCTATACTTTGTTTATTCTTTAATTCATATATATATATAAAAAATAAAAAATAAAATGTGTATTGTTCATCCGTCATACGATTCATTCAATTTCTACACGTTGTGTGTCAAGTCTGTTCTATTTGTTGTGTTAATTCCTTTCGTCTTAGTGCTCTTATTTTTGAATTTTGTGTTTTAATTTTTCTCTCCTGTGTTCGTTCGTTTATGTTTGTGTTTGCTGGTTAGTCTTCTTGTTTCTGTTTCGTATTCGTTCGTCTCCTAGTTTTGTGTTGCTGAATTTTGTTAAAATCTAGAATTTATTGCTAGTTGTGTTGAAGTGATTATGGAATTTAGTTACTGGAAATTTTGAAGGTGCTGGAAATTAACTGTTTGGAAATCTGGAAATCTTAGAACTTGATTCTAGAAATTAGTTGGTTGGTATAAAAAAAAAGACGAAAAAAGAAATTTTGAAAAATTGTGATGGTTTATTAAAAGGTTATCTTGGTTCAAAATTGTTTTTTTCTATTTCAAGTTTTCTTGTCTTAGTCTTCAAATTTCATTTGAGTCACTTCTTTTTTCTATTTCTGGTCTCTTTGTTTCCTTCTTTAATTTTTCTTTCCTTCAACGCCAAAATCTCAAAATTTTCCTTGATTTTGTCTATTGAGTTCTATAAAGAACTAAAGGAAAGAGGCTCAAAGTGGAAAAAGGCAAGTGTGTCAAATCAATATAGTTAAAAGCCAATAATGTTTCAAAACACGAGTGTGAGTGAATATTTCGAGTGGAAACACGTGAGGAGTTGGTGAGGTTTTTTGTTAACATTTTGCAGGTTTAAGACGACTGTGGATAGAGAAGATGAGCCGACGGATCAAACTCTTACGCTCCGAGCCATTTATCAACAGTTTGAAAGATTCAATGTGAAGTTTGATGAGATGAATAAGGGGATAGATCGGTTTGAGAATGAGTTACAGAGGAAGCACACCCCTATAGTTCTTGAAGTGAGGAGGAGAAATAGGAGAGAAGTTGAGGAGAATGAAGAAGGCAGTGGTACTAGTGACTTCCAAGTTCAAAGAAATTTTGATAGAAGGCCTAGAAGAGAAAGAGGCACAAAACATGTACATGATGACCGAGAAATCAGTGACCGGAGCACATCCGATGACGGTAAACAGTATGCTAAGTATAACTAAGGAGATAAAAGAGAAAGATATGTGGATCGTAACTTGGGAATATTAAAATGAAGATTCCTTCTTTCCAAGGTAAAAATGATCCAGAGGCTTAATTTGAGTGGGAAAAGAAGGTGGAATTGGTGTTTGAATGTCACAACTACTCCGAGGAGAAGATAAAAATAACAGTTGTTGAGTTCACTAACTATGCTATCATATGGTGTGATCAACTAGTTTTAAATAGGAGACGGAATCATAAGAGACCTATTGGGTCATGGGAGGAAATGAAGGCCATTATGAGGAAGAGATTCATCCCTAGTCATTACTATAGGAAATTGTACCAGAAGTTGCAAGGCCTTACACAAGGTTCCAAGAGTGTGGAAAACTACAATAAAGAGATAGAGGTAGCCATGATTAGAGTAAACATAGAGGAGGATAGAAAAACTACAATGGCTAGATTTCTACATGGGCTAAATAGGGACATTGCAAATGTGGTTGAGCTTCAACATTACATTGAGGTAGAAGACATGATCCACATGGCCATGAAGGTTGAGAAGTAACTAAAAAGGAAGGGTTCCTCTAAATACAATCAAAATTCAACAAGGTTTAATTCTGGTTCAAGTTCATTCACCCCATGGAAGTCGAGTTAGAACAAAGGAGACAGATGCTTCTAAATTTAAACCCGAGTCATCCAAAACCCTAAGAGAAGGAGGCGATCCTACTAGAGATAAACCAGAAACTCAACCCTCTAGAAATAGAGGTATTAAATGTTTTAAATGTTTAGGCAAGGGTCACATTGCTTCTCAACGTTCAAATAAGAGGGTGATGGTTCTAAGGGATGATGAGAGTATTGAAATTGAGGCTGAATCTAGTGATGATGATGATGATTCCATGCCATCATTAGAGGATGCTAGTGATGACAGTGAACATGTCATGGACGGAGAGTTGCTTGTAGTGAGAAGGGCCCTTAGTGCTCATGTAAAAGAATATGATGATGCTCAAAGAGAGAATATCTTTCATACTAGATGCTTAGTTGATGGGAAGATATGTAGCTTGATCATTGATGGTAGGAGTTGCGTGAACGCAACTAGCACTTTGCTTGTAGATAAGCTAGGATTACCTACCTTGAAACATCTAAAACCCTATAGGCGCCAATGGTTAAATGATAGTGGGGAACTCAAGGTGGACAAGCAAGTTTTGGTGTCTTTTGCCATAGGGAAGTATAAGGATGAGGTCCTGTGTAATGTAGTGCCCATGCAAGCGGGTCATGTATTACTTGGTACTTGGCAATATGACCTAAAGGTAACCCACAATGGCTACACCAATCGATATTCCTTTGAATTAGACAAGAAGACCATTACTCTTGCTCCTATGACACCTACTCAGGTTTTTGAAAATCAAATGCAGATGAAAAAAAATAGTAGGCAACAAAAAAAACAAGAGGATGAGAGTATAAAAGAAAAAGAGAGAAAAAAAAAAGAGCAAAAAACAAGAATGCTAAAGAAACCGAGAGTCCAAAATTTGAGAGAAAATTAGAAAAAGAGAAAAAGAAATAGGGTGAGAAAGTGGAAACACGGAAGATGAATGTCTTTGCCAGTGCTGGTGATGTGAAGAAAACCATTTTCATTAACCAGTCTATGTTTGTACTCATGTACAAAGAGACTTATTTTGATACTAAGGATATTAACTCTTCTATGCCAAGTTCTGTTGTTTCTTTAATGCAGGATTTTGCAGACATCTTCCCAAATAAAGTGCCTAGTGGTTTGCCACCTCTTAGAGGGATTGAACACCACATTGACCTCATCCCCGGAGTGGTCATTCCTAATAGGCCAGCCTATCGGAGCAATCCCGAAGAGACTAAGAAGCTACAAAAGCAAATGAATGAGCTCATGTCTAAAGGCTATACGTTAGAGAGAGTATGAGCCCGTGTGCTATCCTAGTTCTACTTGTGCCAAAGAAGGATGGGTGGTAGAGGATGTGTGTAGATTGTCGTGCCATCAATAAGATTACAATAAAATATCGACATCTCATTCCCCGATTAGATGATATGTTGGATGAATTACATGGTTCTTGCTTATTCTCTAAAATTGATTTGAAAAGTGGATACCACCATATAAGAATGCGTGAGGGAGATGAGTGGAAAACAGCTTTTAAGACTAGGTATGGCTTGTATGAGTGGTTGGTTATGCCTTTTGACTTGATCAATACGCCTAGTACCTTTATGAAACTCATTAATCATGTCTTACGTGCATTATTAGGAAAATTTGTTGTGACCTATTTTGATGATAATTTAATTTATAGCAAGAGTCTAGAAGAGCATTTAGAACATTTAATGTGTGTATTGAATGTACTTAGGGAGGAAAAACTATATGCTAACCTTAAAAAGAGTTTTTTTTTTTATACTAAACAATTGGTTTTTCTGGGCTTTGTTGTGAGTTCAAGAGGTGTGGAGGTAGACCAAGAGAAGGTTAAGGCTATCCAGGAATGGCCTACGCCTAAATCTTTGAGTGAGGTTAGGAGTTTTCATGGGCTTGCTAACTTTTATAGGCAATTTGTAAAAGATTTTAGTACTATAGCAACCCCTTTAACCGAGATAATCAAGAAAAGTGTAGGTTTTAAATGGGGAGATGAGCAAGAGAGGGCTTTCCAGTCCTTTAAGGATCGATTGAACAATGCACCATTACTTTCCTTACCTGATTTTACTAATTCTTTTGAGCTAAAATGTGATGCTTCAGGCTTAGGTATTAGAGCTGTGTTGATGCAGGGAGGTCATCCCATTACATACTTTAATGAGAAGTTGAATGGAGCTACACTCAACTATTCTACTTATGATAAAGAACTCTATGCTTTAGTGAGAGCCTTACAAGTGTGGCAGCATTACCTTATGCCTAAGGAGTTTATCATACACACGGATCACGACTCTTTGAAGCACCTCAAGGGGCAAGGAAGGGTGAACAAGAGGCATGTAAAATGGTTAGAGTTCATTGAACAATTTCCCTATGCCATCAAATACAAGCAAGGTAAGGAGAATATGGTAGTAGATGCCCTTTCTTGGAGGTACACTCTTTTAGCCACTTTAGATGCTAAATTGCTTGGTTTTGAGTACATTAAGGAATTGAGTGTCAATGACCTAGATTTTAGGAATTTTTATAATGCATGTGCAAAAGTGGCTTTTGGGAAGTTTTACAGGCATGAAGGCTTTTTGTTTAGAAAAAATAAATTATGTGTGCCTACTAGTTCCCTAAGGAATTGTTAATGCGAGAATCACATGGGGGAGGTTTACATTTTGGCATTAGGAAGACTCTAGATATTCTAAATGAACACTTCTTTTGGCCTCACGTGAAGAGGGTTGTGGATAGATTATGTTCAAAATGTATTACTTGCAAACAAACTAAATCTAAAGTCTTACCCCATGGTTTGTATACCCCTTTACCTATTTCAACTCACCCATGGACTGGTATCTCTGAACTTTGTTTTGGGTTTACCTAGGACAAAGAAAGGAAATGATTCTATTTTTGTGGTGGTTGATAGGTTTTCTAAGATGACACATTTCATTCCATGTCATAAGACCAATGATGCCACGAACATAGCTTATTTGTTCTTCAAGGAGATTGTGCGCCTTCATGGAATTCCAAGGAGCATCGTGTCGCATAGAGATGCAAAGGTCTGGAGCTACTTCTGGAAGATTTTGTAGAACAAGCTTGGCACCAAGCTCTTGTTTTTTACTACTTGTCATCCACAAACAAATGGTCAAACTGAGGTAGTCAATAGAACTTTATCTACTTTATTACGTGCTATCATTAAGAAAAATTTGAAAAGTTGGGAAGAATGTTTGCCGCATGTTGAGTTTACATATAATCGAACCTTACATCTAGCTACTAAGTTCTCACTAGTTGAAATTGTATATGGTTTTAATCCATTAACCCCTTTGGATTTATTACCTTTACCTGTTGGTGAGCATGTTAGTTTAGACGGTCAAAGGAATACTGAGTTTGTGAGGCAATTTCATGAGAAGACCCAGCAACATATAGAGAAGCAGACGGAGCAATATGTTACACATGCCAACAAGGGGCGTAAGAGAGTATTTTTGAACCCGGCGACTAGGTTTTGGTACATATGAGAAAGGAACGGTTTCTGGCCTAAAAGCTTGCAAAGTTGCTTCCAAGAGGAGATGGTCACTTTCAAGTGGTAGCTAGGCTTAATGATCATGCCTACAAATTAGATATACCCGGTGAGTATAATGTAAGTGCTACATTTAATGTTGCTGATTTGTCTCTTTTTGATGTAGGTACAGATTCGAGGACGAATCCTTTTCAAGAGGGGAAGAATGATGGAAATCTGGACAAGAGCTCAAGTGTTGATCATTTGCACATTCGCGGATGCCTGATCACCCGAGCTCAAGCGAAGAAGATTCAAGAGAATTTGGAAACACTCATAGTTGAGGTATGGGCCCAGGAATCAAGTCAAGAAGTTAGGAATCAACAAGAGACCATGTGCATGATTCGGGCCTAGGGATAATGAGTTAATATTCCAATGTACAGATCTCGAATGTTTGAGTTATTTTTTTCGGGCCTTATTGAGTTATTTCTGTTAGGCTTCAAAGTGGTCATCTATTGGACCCATTATCTTTTAATACCTTATTTAGTTTTTTTTTTTTGGCTTATGTTGTTGGGCTTATGTTAATTTTTGGATTTGTTAGTTTTGATGTTGGGCTAGGCCCTTTTTGCTATCCTTTTAGTAGGGTTTTCTTATTATTATAAGTAATGAGACTTTTCCTTTTGTGGTGGCAGATTGGATTTTTATACGAATAAGAGTTGCTCTCTTTTTCTTGGTTCTTTGAAAGAACTAAATAGAACTTATCAATAACCTTCATTCTTATGACGTTTTCCCAACTTATCACTTTCCCTCTCTCCCCTTCTAGAGTGTGGTACCTTATCATTCATGTTTTCCTTTAGCTTTTTTTTTTTTTTTGAATTTTCGTGGTTTCTGTTCTTGTGGCTCGTTGGTTAATTTTCGAACCTATTTTGGAGGATCTTTGGGGTTGGAATGAGGTTCGCATCATGTGCATCATAGCTTCATGTTGATAACCTTTTGAAATTTGTATATCCGACCCATAATAGCGCATTGGACATAGCACGATACTGTAGTTGGTATTTGAATTGGGTTTGTACGCCAATTCCCCACCCTGGCCTCCAGAACCTAGTGGTTTTCCTTAGTGGCTTAGTTTGTCCTCACACAAAATCTAATTGCTAATCCATTCGCTTTCCTTGTTAAAGAATGAATTTGTTGCTGATTCGCTTTATTATTACTTTCTTTTTCATGGTTCCTTTAGATCTAGTTGGCAGATTATCCTGTCCCTGTGTAGTTTTCTTTTCTCTTGTCACATTAGGCTTCAAGCCTTCTACTAGTTTTTGACCAGACATGTGTACTTGAAAATGCTCCACCCCTCCCTTTTTGTTTCTTTTATTTTAGGAGAAGGCTAAGAATAGCTGGTTTGAACAGAATGCTGAATCAGTGGAATTAGTTATGGAAAATTACGACAGAGAGTAGGAAAGAGTGAAAAAATAAAAGCAAATCAAAGCCAGCTTTACACAGTTGAAGAAATTGCAGCAGGCTGATGCACTATAATTTTTCATTTTAAACTCGAGCTGACATAATGCTAGTATTTTTTTCTTTCCCCAATTTGTTTCCCCCTAAATGAACTTCTTATTGATTGTTAATTCTTCCCTAAATGAACCTTGCAAGAGCTCAATGTGTTGCTTTCATGTCCTTTACAATCAAAAACATTTTTCACATCGTTATGCAGCAGGGTTATTATGAGTTTCTCTCACTTTTACTTTCTGGCCCTTAATGTTATGTTCTTTTGTTTTATTTCCCTTTCAATTTAAGCAAAAATATGCTATATTTCTTTTATTTCAAGGGTTTGAGGACAAAATTCTAAAACTTAGTATTCTTTCCAGGCTGGTATCACACCTCGCAGGAACAGTTCCAACAATTAGCCGGGCAAAAGCTAGGTGATCACCAGAGTTCAGGAGTAACCAGTAAAAGAAAATTGGTTGTGATTGGTCAAGATTGTGTGGAAGCACTTCAGGCACTGCGGAATGCCGGTGAAGAGGTAGAATCTTCCACCATTACCATTTCTTGGCAGTTGTTAGTTCTTGGGTAAACTCTGTTATTATGGCCAAGGAGAACTTTAGAGCTAGGCATCAAATTGCTTTTGCAACACACCAATAACAGCTAAATAACATAAACCCAAGGCCCAAAAAAACCTAAGGCTTGGAAATGCGAAACTTTATAAAATACTTCTAGGAATGAGAATATAAAAATAAATAAAGTAGCAAGTTACTAAAGCTAATAAGCCTGAATAATTATGATCTAGTAAGTATATGAAACAATACAATCAGCTCCAAAATCAAAACTAAACTAAATACTGAGATTATTTTATCCTTGAGCTTATGCTTTCTTGATGCTTGTGCATCCTGAATTAAACCCCTCTTACTCCCCTCAAGCACACAAGTTTCTGGGTTTCTTCCTCATTTGAAGAACACATGCAAACCAGAGGCAGGAGCTTGTGTACCACTTCCTGGGAAATTGTCATATGGCTTAGGTCATTAGGGTCCTCTTATGTGAGGGGATAACATGATGGTTATAAAATCAAAAGAGACAATGTGTGGGACTCATTACTTAATGGATAGACATTACTTTTTTTTTATTGTACTCATGCACATTATGTCTTTTGCTCTCATAATATAACAGTATCATGTTATCTTCTCACATGAGAAGACTCAAACAAGTAAATATGTGGCTGGGGGATGTTTTACAAGAAAAAGTGAGAACTATGGCCAATCTATAATGTAGCAGATAAGAAAAAGAAATTTGCCAAAATAATTAGTATGTGGCCCGCACATAGTGGGAGAATAACTAATGGAAAGACCAATTGAGTTAATTCTGTCATGTCCATGTTTGTGGGTGGAATTTACTTCTTTTCTTTATGTTCATTTGACCCTTCGTACGTTTTGATTTGAAAATGCTCTTTCCAATTCTAGAAAAGATGTTGAAATATAATCTGATTTATTGAGTCAAGAAAGTTGCGAGTATCTGTTAAGTGGAAGGATAATTTTTAGTTACTTATTCAGCTTTTCTCTTTCATTATCTTAGTTCTTCCTCTTCCCTCTCCTGACAGGAAAACGGATGAATATGGAGAATTTAAAAAGAAAGACAAAAGAGGAGAAGAAACGTATTCTTTTTATGATTATATTACTTTTCTGTTTCAGCCTAAATAGTGTTCTTAGTTCATTTTGATTGATATTTTTCTTTTTTTAATTTTAGTTGATAATTCTGTCTCCTCATTTCAGGTTTGCGTGATCAGCGGAGAAAGCAGAAAAGAAAGCTAAAACAGGAGAACGAATAGAATTGAATATATATGTTAGAAACCAATCAAAATTTTGAAACTGAGTTTCTAGGTTTTTGAAGACAGCCTGTAGAACGCTGAATTTGTACACGAAATCATACAAATTTGGGTTTATAGAAAAGGAAAATAATAACAAACAAAAAATGGCTGATATAATCATAAACAGGAATGGATATTAAACAAAATTAGTAGGGGTGAAAGCAGACTTAATTTATAATTTGCATAATTTTTAAAATAAATAAAATTATAGAGAACATTTTGTAACATAATTAGTAATTATAGACAACTGTAAATATAGTTATCTAGCTTGTTTAAATTATTATAAGGAACGAAAATAAAATATTACATCAACTTTGAATTAAGTAAAAGATTTTGTTAAATTTGATGCTGAGTTGTTTTACTTTAATAAGATATATAAAATTTTTGTTAATTTTTTGTTTGGTTTATTATTATTAGTATAATAAAATTGATAGCTTTTTGAAGACTATAAATTTTGTTTATAATGGAGGAAAAAAGTAAGTGTTGAAATGACATAGGAATAATATATCATGACATAAAAAGAGAGAAAATAATCTAATAAAAAGTTGGTCTAGAATAGTAAATTAAAAAATTTTCAAATCTCATTCAATCTCATGAAATTTGTGAGTAAATGAAATCAGACAATGAATGTAACTGATAAAATGTAAAGGATACAAAATTTGACTCTTAAAACTAAATAAGAAATGAGGGTTTTTACAAATTAATAAGATTCATACATAAAATAAACAAATGCTAATAATGTGAAATAATAAAAATTAATATTACACAAGTTGATAGTAATTAAAAAAATAATAAGAAAATAAAATAATATGTATTTATATAAAAGTTATGCATTTATAAATTTGAGTAATACATTTTAAAATAAAAAAGATAGTATAAAAATTTTAGAAGAGAGCAAATCATTTTTAAAAAAAATAATTACGGAACAATTTTTTTAAAGGAGCAAATGTTTTTTTAGGACAAATAAATTTTTCAAAATTAATTTACAAAAAACAAAAATCTAGGTTTCACCATCCTCCGCCTCTTATCATAAAAATGGTCAGTTGTTTCGGTTTCGCTTGATTTATTTATTAAACAAAATGAGTTAAAATTATTAGTGGCACTGAAATTCTT
>JASKGM010020880.1:0-14950 GCA_034509205.1 Ceratonia siliqua | reverse complement strand
GATTATCTTAAGGTTGTTAGTTTCAAAAGAGTGAAAGATAAATTCTAATTATTTGGTATATTCATGTCTAGAGATGAAGAATGATTCCTTAACCATGTTTCTCATCATATTTTAAAGTTTTACCTTTTGATTTTGTAATTTATAATTTTTTTATTTTATTTCACTTAGTTTGCAATTTAATTTAATTCCAAAACCCCCCATAATATTATTAGCCTTATTTATTATGTTAATTAATTTAGTGTGTTTGAGTCAATAACATATGAATTAAAAACACTCTTATGACTGAATGAACCTTACTTACTACTCTACTCAATAACAACAATATTTTTTACAATAATTTATTTTGATACTCCTTTGGAAGCATATCAATTTTGGCGTCATGTTACTGTTGACTGTTTACCTTAATTAATCTGTTATTTTTTGTTTTACTTTTTATTTTATTAGCTTTATTTTCTATTTTATTTTTATTTTTTGTTATTATTATTTGTTTTGTTATTAATTGTTTATTTAATTTTAGTCTATCTTCTAATTGATTTTAATTCTTTTTATTTTGTGTCTGAATTTGCTACAAAGGCAATAGATCTACAGCTTAAAAGAATTTTGAAATACACATTGCCTAGTATTAAACTAATTCCACTTTTGCAAGAAGAGATGACAATAAACAACCAAACTCTTAAAGGAGTTAGCTGCTCTAACACTAAATCAACAACCTCTCTGCATTGGATACAGGGAGCTTGAGGTGACTTTTGAGCTCAAATCATGAATGATCGACATCTTTCCAACCTTCCATGGTTTTGCTAGGGAAGATCCAAACAAGCATCTCAAGTAATTTTATGTAGTTTGCTCAAATATAAAACCAACTGGTATCTCAAAAGAACATGGGAGAATTGTGGCCCAGGAATGAAAAAATATCAGTAAAGGCATTCCCAAAACATTTCTAGCTTCCTCTTAGATCATCTTTCCAGAGCAGGCTATCAACACCTAAGGGAATATGAAGTGCAAAACGATCAGATCAGTTTAAGCCAGGACAATTCGCCACTTAATAACTGGGATGCAGAGCTAATCCTGGAAGTTTGCATTTATTAGTAATATTTAATTAGTTTAATTATATTTTTTTTTTAATTACAGCAATTTAGTCTCCTTAATTTCAAGTTAAACAATTTAATATCTTAATTTTTTATAATTTTTTAATGTTGATCTTCGTGTTAAAATTTTCATCCAATGAAAATCAATGAAATAAAAAGAACAAATTATTGTTTGGTCATCACTAGAATATTAAATTCTTAACCCGTAGGACACCAGTGATTATGTTATTATTAAAAATAATTATTGTTATAAAAAATAATTATTTTATTATAATTATAATATAAATAAATATTGTTATGATTAAATAAATATTTTTATAAATAATAAAAAAATGAATAACTTGCGACTTATGCGATACTACGTAAAAATTTAATATTTTATTGAACACTAAACTGTAATTTATCTAATGGAAAGATCAAACTATTGCTTGATAGACACTCCAAAAGATATTTCACCCAAAAAAATATAAATAAAGGAAAAAATATTACAAGATGTTATTTATACATTAATTAGGAAAATGGGAAAAAGAGTAGCTTGATAAGACACACGAAAATAATAAATGAAATAAAATTTAATAATAAAAGGGTATTTATTTTAAACCCTTATTTTAAACCCTTATTTTGATACCAAACTTGGTTTGAGGATGATGGCTTCGACGAAGGTTGAGACAAACGAGAAGGGCAAAGCAGAGATGGAGGACAAGCTCAATAGTCTTCCCGATGAAATTCTTCAGCACATGCTCTCTTTTCTCGAGACCAAGATGGCAGTCCAAACCAGTGTTCTGTGCAGAAGATGGAGGTACCTTTGGGTTTCCCTTCCCGTCCTCAACATTGACAGTGAATCCTTCCGTTACTACTCTTCCTTTGCCAATTTCGTTGTTGAGATACTTTCTCGCAGAGATTCCTCTGTCGGCATCTGCAAGTTCTGGTTTGACATATCCAACCCCATTTACTCTTCTATACAAATGTGCATAGATAGCCATGATCTATTTGAGCCTCTGGTGAAAAGGGTCATCGACCACGTCGTCGATCGTGGGGTTCAACATCTTAGCCTTCATTTTCCTCGCATTGTGGATGATTTGCCAGAGCTTTTCTTTTGCCAGTCCTTGACAAGCCTTGAATTGCTTGAATTAGTTATTCTACCCAACAAAAGCTTGGATTTTTTTACCTTGACTACTTTACATCTTGTTAAATGCTCCTTTATATTAGATGGGGAAGGCACCTTAGACCCTTTTGAAGCTTGTCTCAGTTTGAGAAATTTACTGATAAGTGATTGTCGAATTCCATCTAGAGTTAAAATCCTTAAAATATCTGCACCTCAGCTTACCAACTTGACAATATCAAGGATGGAACATGTTCGAAATCTAAATCCAAACTGTAAAATAGTGCTTTCTTCAAGAAATATTACATCTTTCAAATTTATTAACTCCCATATTCTCGAGTTCTCCATTGCCAGCCTTCCCTTCATTGAAAAACTAGATGTTGATGCTGTTCTAGCTGATTATCTATTTGGTACCATACTAACAGCAAAAAGAAGGTTTATTTATTATTTGATTGATATGTTTCGGGCAATTGGTGATGCAGAGACTGTGATATTATCTTATGAAACTATAATTGTAAGTGTAATCTACTTTGCTGATGTTCTTTTTGACATTATGTAATTATTTTCTATATTTTAATAGAAGAGTTTTGTTGCTTATCATTCTGTAATGGATTGTTGTTCTCTGGTTGCCCAGATTCTTTCCTTGTTTCCTGATGCTCTGAGTCGCCCTTCTCCTTTTACTGGTATGAAAATTTTAAAAGTGACAGTTCCACATGAACCTAGCTCCATTACCATGCCTGTCGAGGTCATAAACTTCTTGTTGAACGGATCTCCTGCTAAAGCTTTCAAGGTGGAATACTTTAAGGTATTTGCTGAACCACAGTCTTTTCTTTATGGGTAGGAACTTGTTGAACCATATTTGTAGAATAGTAAAAGAGTTTCATTGGACATTGTTGACTGTTGACACCATTCTTTTTCTTATATTGGCCTTCTGGAATATATTTAGTTCAACAATTATCGTTATTTCTTATGTTACATAAGAAGCAAAAATGGTTTAGATTTGATGCTAAGAAAAGTTACCAATAACTAATCTAACTCAGCTGAAGTTATTTATTATCTCCATCTGGTCTAGTATTTGTTTTTATATGTTGTATCTACACAATTGCATGTAAATCTAATCTGAAAATTCTATGACAATTTCAACTTCATTGATCCAATTTGTGCCTTTGTGATAGAAGCGCCAAGCAGGAGCATGAGGGAGAGTTGATATCTGATTTTGGTGAATTTATAAGGTACAGAGTTGTCTGAAGTCTTAAAATTTGTTTCATGACACTGGTTTTATTAAATAAGTTCCTTTGTAATCCAGTCAGTTAGTCTAATCTAATGATCGATGCTTGATTTAATCAAGTACTTACTAAACTGCCAAGTTGAATGTTTTGAACTTCATAGATCTTAATCAACTACTTAAAAAATGAGGCTAGAAAAGTTCATGAATCAAATTATGTCAATTAAATTGATCATATTTTATCTCCAATAAGCCATCCTCAAAAATAATAACCTTGCAGATCCTTATGTATTCTATACTGATTGTATATTTATCTTTGAATATCTCATGTTGTAAATATAGGCTTACTTATAGTATCTTTTTGTGATATGTTACACCAAAATCTCACATCAATGGAAAAAGTGAATTCAAGGTATGTAGGGTATAATTTGCATAACATGGAAAATGACTATTTGAGCAATTTCATAAAGCTTGAGGAAGCATATTAGTGGGAAAGTGAGTTCTTCAAAGTTCAAGGTACATTAGGTATAATTTGCCTAAATTTTTCTGGGGCTGTGGTTGAGACTTTATAGTTGCCTAAAATTGAATTGTTTGATTATTCCATAATCCTTGCGAAAGTTTATTTGGTTTAAGCATAAATGATAAGAAAGTTGTCTTTCTTATTAAAAGAGAGATCTGTTGGATATGAAAAGCATTTAGTATGCTTCTGTCAAGTGCATAGTTTAGGTATTCAATGCAGTTGTGATCATCCACTGTCAAGGGGCTGTCTATAAGTCAAGTGTATCAACTTGATATGATGCCACACACTTTTGAAAGGAAAATGCTGCATATCAACATGCTCAAATTAAATATTATTGCTAGTCAAGCTGGATTATGCTTGCATAAACTAATGAGATGTGCTCATATTGTATCAATCCACACAGAAATCATAGATACACAGTATTTGCATTCAAAATGAAGTTAAAAATGTTACCTGAAGAATTCTGCCTTGGTTTTGAAAAATGTAGCATTTTTGTTGAGTTTTTTTTTCTTTAATAATTACTCACGGTCATAGGAATATAATTTAAGATTATCCATTCACCACAAGGCAGGTCGTATGGGAGTTCTTGTCCATAGCATAATGGTTGTTGAGGACGGCGATCCGGTCATCTGCCAAATCGTGGCCATCCGTGAAAAAATGGACGGCCACGATTTGACATGGTTTTTAAGATTTTTTTTAAAGTATTTTTTTGAGAAAAACGTGGCCGTTCAATCAGGACGAATGGTCACGATCTACTCCACAGCTAAAAAGACATGACCGGATCCCATCTCGGTTGTTGAACATGTTGGCTTCAAAGTGAGCATTTTTTTTTCCTCAAACATTTCCTTTTCTGGTTTGTGCTTTACCTATATGTATCTAAGTATCTTGGTTTATAGGTATCAATATAACTTGTCCTTGTCCTAGAAGCTGGGCAACCCAACACATATTTGCTTAAGCATTATGTCAAAAGTCGTTTTTTTTTTCCCTATTGCAAGAAGAGTCAAGTTGTTGCTTCCTCATTTTGGTGATTTGTTGGCCTTGTAGGTGAAGATGTAGTGCTAAAAGTTAGCTTGAGAAAGGCTGTTCAAACATGTACAGCGGTGGAATAATGACTTGAGCAATAACTTAAAAGCACAATGTTAGTTTAAACAACTTGATTTTAGCTTAAGTGTGTTTCAGTGATACCATGAGCATGCAGGTACAACGAATTATTGACTATTGCACTGTGTGTACCTATAGTACCGCACAGCAAGGTGGATGAAGCTTTGAACTTTGAATTAAGATGTCATTTTTTTTTTTCTGATTGTTTCCAAGGTGGAAAACACTATGGTTTAAGAGAAGAATGAGTCTGCTGCCATTGTTTCAAGAAAAGCATTTCGAAGTTTGGTCTGAGCGTCGTCCTAACGAGTTACTACAATAAATCTTCCTACCATTTTCTGCTTCCTACATTGCATATAGTGTTTTTAAGGTGAAGTGCCATCTTTCAGCGTGAGAAACGAGATTTAACCTTTTTTCTCCTGTTCAATATAATAAATAGTTATCCCAAAACCTGGGCATATTGGGAGGAGTTTTAGAGTGGCCTCAGTTATTTTTCAATCAAAATTTTCGTGCAGTCACTATGGAGATGGTTTGGCCTTTTCTTTTTTGGCAAAAAGTTGGGCTTAATTTTACTTTTGAAGCTTCTAAGTTCAAAAACCATTATATTTTAGTTTAAATAGTTTTAATTTAAAACAATGTTATCCTTTTAATTGTTAATTTAATATAATCAAGTTCCTTTGTCATGTATTGCCATGTGGTTCCAATTTTGATGCGTCACCTTTACTGACGTGGGATAAATACAATTTACATATAAAAGGAGTGCAAGATAATTGTGTATACTCCTTTTATTGGTATAATTAATTGAAATATCATTATACAGTACGATATTTTCAAAATACTGAAAAATAACCAACTAAAATCTTTTACTATATAAGAAAAAGAGCAACTAGAGAATCTATTATGATAATTAAGAGGAAGAGAGTTTATGTATGGCCATATACATATTTGGTCATAAAATCTATACAAGGATCATGGCTACTGCATTAAAACCACAAGTAAATTACATCACCTTGTATTAATATAAATTTGTCCTACTTTATAATTTATAATGCTACATATATAAACTAAGTAAATAACAAGATAATACCCTCTCCTGAAGCAAATAATAAGAAAACTGAAATTTATAGAAGTTAAAACTAAAAAAGATAGCAAACTACTAGGTGGGTTTCATAAGCCATAACTAAGTTTCAGTCTTCATATTCTGTTTCCTCGTCATCATCTTCATTGTTTCCTGTATATCTCCAACCATCTTCCACATTGTCACGATCCTCTTCCGTTTCTTCACTATCTTCTTCCTCATAAGTTTCATCTTTCGCTGGCCAAGGTTTCTTACTTACATTCAAGGTGGCAGGAGTTGAACCTTTGCGTGCAATTTTGGAAGGAGGCAACTTCAAGTTTGGTTTGGGCTTATTTTGCTTCTGACTTTTACCGTTTGACCTTTTCCCACCATAAGCGTCTTGGTCACTAGCTTCATCCATTTCATTGTCAGCATTAGCCTGAGCATTCTCTGCATTTTCGTCAGACATATGCCCAGGATGTTCCCTCTTCAAATGGAGTTTAAGCTTGTATTCATGGATGTAAGCTTTGTCACACCCTTCATAAGGACATGCATAAGGGCGGTCAGATGATGCAGAACCATAAGCCCCTCCAGAAGGTTTTGCAGTTTTTGTTTGCTTCTCCGAAGGTGGTGTATGCTTTGCCACATCCACCGATGCATTCTGTGAGAACCGACAAAAATGAGACTTAAAATTTGTTGGAATCCGTCGATTTCACAGCATTTCTACATGAAAATTGACTTCATCCAAAATTAGTCATTCAAGAGTTTTGAATGGGAGAAATCTTGCACAGATATCCAAGATTTATACACAAGTCTTGCATCCTTGTGTTAAGATAATAACTTACCAAATGAAGCCTAGTATGAAAACAAGTAGAGAAAGCTTACACAGACTGAGTGATTAAAGAATAACAGAAATGTATCAGTTAGACGAAAATGAAAAATTACCCAACCTTCTCATGATGAGATGCAATGTGATTCTTTAGCTTGTATTCATGAGCATATCTCTTTCCACAATCTGCATATGGGCAGATATGATAGTTCTCTTGCGAATGTGTTTTCATGTGAGACCTTAGGTTGAAATCCAGGGAGAAGGCCTGCAGATTTACATATTTGGTCTCAGGGCATTACGTCCCCAAGTGTACACTCACATAAAGGCATAATCCAAAGCAAAAGAATATTTAGCAGTTGCCAGATAATAATATAATGAACAATTATTCAAGAAAATATCATACAAGCACCAATTTATCCAATCAGAATAGTAAGTCTGGACTTTAAATATGCTACATCAACAGTTATATTAAGAAAAAGGTTAAAATATTGTCTAGATCTTCACATATATCTTGAATCACAGACTAACTTCTCATCAGATTCATTCATAAGGCAACTATTTGACAGATTCAGGTCGGGAAAGACTCATTTTAATTCATGTATCATGATGGCAATGGTAATGAACTAATGATGATTCAAAATTGGCAATTAAGTCAAGCACAATGAGATTTGGTGCATATTGTTACTGTTTTAAAGTTGGTAACTTCCCGCGTTTGTTGTTCAACCGCTATATCAGCAGTTCATTAACCAAACCAAGATGTGATCGTCATTGACCTCATTCTCAAGGGATGTAACCTTGTTGCTATATTTGATAATTCCCAACATAAAAACTTGCAGACCCAGAACTTGGGTCCAGAGTGGCAGTAAAAGAATGTACTGCTGCTGATTCTCATGTTGAAGGAACAGATGGCAAGCATGAAGCTAATTGGAATATGTGTGACCCAAGCATGCAGATATTGGACATTAAGGAATAAGAGATAGACCATTTCAATGGATAGATTTATCACCTTACCACAACCTTCATGAGGACAAACAAAATCCCTCTCCCCTGTATGAATGAGAAAATGTCTTTTCAACTTTGAGCTATCCAGAAATTTCTGCAACAGACCAGACACTGGGATCAGAATAGAAAAACATCAAAATATAACATTAATGTAAACAACTGCAAGCTGTGATAGCTTTAACACTATGTAAATTAAAAATTATCAATAAAGGTATAAAACAAATAGCAAAGAGTACTAAGGATATATATTCAAGTATATCGCAACAAGGCAACAAAATATGACTGATATTTAATTCTTCCTGAATTCTCCGAATAAAGAAGCCATAGAAAACATGCAAAATTGATATTTAATTCTGCAAGAAAGTTTATCTAACTAAATTATCCAGTCCATTAGCTCTATAGCCGCCAGAAGAACAAGGGTGGCGGGCAGTAAATACATAAAAAGTCTTCTTTGCAAATGAAAATTAAAGATGAATGCAAATAAGTAATAACCTCTTTCCCATTATAAAAGGGAAAAAATGTTTCCCAACAAGACAATAAGCTTTATTCTCCTTAAGCTACAGGAATCTTTAATCAGGTCAAAACTAACTGACTTTTGATATATGGATTCTCTTTAAAGATATTTTGTATACTTGATCTTAATTGAACATTGGATCTGCTTTTGGAGATTACGTCAATGATAGTTTCCATTTCACAGCTTTTGGAATCTGAGTTGTCAGTGTATATAATATGTCTTTGTGTTGTAAACATAATCTAAAGTAAGAAAAATCACTACCTTTCCGCATCCCTCATAGTGACAAACATATTGTCTCTCTCCATGGATGTGAGAATGCTTCCTCAAAGCACCAGCATCTATAAAAGTCTTTCCACAGCCTTCGTAGCTGCAGAGAAAAAGTACTTCAGTAGTTGGCTCTGGTTCTGGCTCTGGCGCTGATGTTTCTTTTTCTGTATCTTTCAAGGCCTTTACGGTATCTTCTAAGGAATATTAAACAAAGAGAATATCATACAAGAGACATGACAAGTCTCACAGATAAGAAACCTATAGCATGACAAGCTTCCAATATATGGAGGTCCTTTCAATGCAAGACAAGCCTAAAATTCAATTTATTATTCTTTTTAAAGTAGTACAAGCCTTCAAAAATAAAAATATAACAACCATAATACTAAAGAAAAAAATACAAGGTAATGAAATCCAAAAGAGAACCATCATAGAATCTACTATAGACCAATATGGCGACGCAGCATTAAGTTTTATTTAAAAAAATTAAAAAGAAAATGGCAACAGAAGTTCAGTTTTGGCCTAATAAACCATATGTTCTCTAGTAAAAATAAGGTTAAAATTGAAAAAAACAATCAGAGGCTTCTTAAGATTTTTTTTTTGACACATATATGCAACTTGCTCTATTTAAAGACTATGTAATCTAGAAAAGCAGCTTATATAATTTTAAGAAATAAAGACAGGTCAATAGAGTATAGACAAAGAATGGGGTCTGGATTGAGCATGGATGTAAGCATGCCAGGCAGCAAAAAGGACAAACCTGTTACCCATCTTAAGACCATGCATTTTCCTCCAGTTGCTACGACATCTTGTGGAACCCTGGAACAGACATTGGTCTGATTATTAGCCTAATTGAACTAAGAATTCAAAACTGAAACAAACTGCTGACAAAGAGCATGGAGACTGTATACAACTACTACTAGTAAAAAGATGAATGAATTCCCGACATACAAATGAAAAAAAAAAACAAAACATTTTTTAGATACATTTGCCTCTCAGATCTATTGCTTTCTCATCTATTAGTTATTTCAAAAGAACATAAGCATCAGAGGTCACTCGAAAATATATACAAAAATCATATAGAGGATTCAAAATTTTATTATCTTTCATATTTGCCCTTCTTCCCAATAACCGGGATTACAAATAAACTGCAATGCATACAAAATCATAACAAAGATAATTTTTATATCCGATCATTCTTTCCATTTATTCTCGAGAGACAGTAGTTCATCCATGCAATCAAACAGTAAAGCCAACTTTTTTTTTTCTAAAAGACGACTTTTATTAAGCAGCATATTAGATTGGCATAAAGAGAGCCTGGAATGGCAGCAGGAATATTAAATGTGTCTAGTTGACACTAAATTTTCTGTCTAATAAAAGAGTTTTGTAGTTAAAAAGAATAAGGATGTTAGTATAGAATGTTCACATAAACCCTTTCTTCTCCAATCCCAATTTCTTGTGAGGCAGTAACCTATTATAATTTTCAAATGAGTCCCATGATACCTCCCCCTTTCCAGTCTTCCTGGGATTACTCAAAAGTACTGAGTCTCTACAGTATAGAACATACACACGATTTTTGAACCCCTAAACAATATAATACATAAATTAACAAAAAGATAGAATTTTGAACACCATAAAAGAAAAAATTAACTCATGAACGAAATAGATAGTACCATTCTTTAACCCATCTAACAGCGGGAGTCTTGGACCTAACGAAGGGGCGCCTCTCAAAGAGACTGTGATTGAACTGAGTCTCCATCTCTCCCTGTAACCTTCAAGTAATGTCAGCGATTCTAAGAAGCCATTCAGGGTTAACGTAAGGTGAAATTCAGGGAGGGATGGAATGAGGAAGAGACAAGGAAAGGAGAGGGAGCCTGGGGTTCCATTCCAGGCTCGTCCGCTTGTATCTGCTTCGTGATTTCCCGAGCCGGAAATTGCACCAGTATGGACCGGGTCGAGGTTCGCAACCAAAATCCAACCACTGGTGGCACAATCACTCTTGGACTCTTGGGTTACGCCGTCTCCAATTGTCATGGTCCAAAGGCCCAAAATGAGCCCAGCCCTAAAATCTATGAGGTATAATAGAAGAGAGAGATCAATTGACACATGTGACGCTAAAAAAATGCCATACAAGTTGGTCTATTTCATAAATAATTAAATTGTTATAACTAATGATTGTTTATTGGCTTGTAAATGTAAAAATTAGTATGTAAGCAAATAAACATTCACATAAGTATTTCCTATTAGAGATTGAATGAAAAATGAATTGAATGACTAAATTGAAATTTTAAAAAAATTATGAGGACTACATTAAATTAAAAATAAGAAAATCAAATTAAAACTTTATGTAAAATCACATGACTAAAAGTGTAATTAAGAAAAAAAACGACACATATGAGGTTAAGCAAAGGTAGAATTTATCATGGGTTAAGTCGTGGGTTTTATTTTTATTTTAGGTATAATTTTTTTTATAGAAATTAGATTTAAAGACCTAGTCGCTTATACACTTGTCTGGCATAGAAATTATTAGGTTCATTTTTTGTACAAATTATTTTGTATAAATATGTGTTTAAAAATAATGTGTTACATACAAATTCATTAAATAACTAAATAAATCAAAATAATTTTAGCGACAAAATTTTAAGTTAGTTAACATTTTTTAATAAGTATATGTACTTATAAATTTGGTCTTGTGTTCATTTGAGTATATCTGAGCCTAACTTTAAATTTAATTTTAGAGTTAATATAATTTTAGGTTTTAAAATTTTCACTTAATTTTTAATTTGATACTTGTATTTTAATTTTTTTTAATTTGATTTATGTTGTCTATTTACAATTTAACACCATTCGTCAATGGACAATGGATCATAGAATTTGGAGTAGATTGTCTGCTGAACTCCTCCAGCATATACTCTCTTTGCCACATCAGCATAAAATAGACGATATTAAATTATAAAGAGATAACAGTGACCAAATTAAAAGTAAGTAAAAATGTATGGATTAAATTAAAAGAAATTAAAGTAGTAAGAGTTTAAAAATCTAAAATTATATTAACCCATAAATTTATTAAACTTCCAAGTTGAATCTTTAAAAATTGTCACAAATCAAACTTGTGACATAGAAACCAAATATAAAATTATTGACACGAATTTATTTATAAGTTGTGGATAAATTATGTTGAGATGATTGTATTTAAATTTAAGCGCATTTATTTAATTTTTTTTGTCAAATTTATATGTAATTATTCCAAATGCAAAAATGTATATAAGATTTTCATATTTGAATTCTCAAAAATAATATACATAAACTTACAAATATATGGATGAGATTTATTAATTAAATAATAAATTTTATTTATTATATATATATATATATATATTTTTTTTTTTTTACCATAACAATATTATTACGAGAAAATCTTGTATAAACTCCAAAACAATAATAAATAAATTAAATATATAAATGTGTTAGAGGTTAAATTCACTAAAATTAACATTTTACATGTTTATATATTTTTCATAATCCAACCTTACCGAAAAAATTTCTCATTTATCTTAAATATTTAAAAGAGAAGCACCATAGAAAAGCTTCAATTAATTGACAGAGGGCTTCCCAAAAAGCTCCCATATTCTCTGCCGACCCACCTTTCGTTATCTCATGCTGCGCTGCAGGGCCCAACTCAACCTCTTCTTTAACGTTCTCCCAAAACCCTTATCCCCGTTGACCAACCCGAGTTCTCCAACTCAGGACGAGTCAACTCAGTCTCACATCAGCCAAAACCTCTCTCAACAATAGCTTCCCTCCCGCCATGGAACCACTATCCGCCACCTTACCCTCTTCAGAACCCACTTTCCTTCGCTTCCTCAACCGCGCCATCCTCCTCAGAACGCTCGTCCAAATCGGAAACCTGACTCTTGTAATGAAACAACTATCCATTTTCATCACCACTTCTCCTATCGACGGCCGATCATCTTCCTCCGGCGACACACAACGTGCTGCCATCCGAAGAAAGTTCACTATCATGGGAGACATGTACGCCGGCAACGTGATTCTCGAGTCGAGAATCTCATCAAACAGTTGGTCTTTGATCAACGGCACCGCCCATTCCACGATGGACGACGGCGTTTTATAGACGTCAATGGCGTTTCTGGAGCTGATGATCTCCAATAACACAACCCCGAAACTGAAAATGTCATTCTTGGTGCTGAGTTTACTGGGGTTGGTGTAAGAAGGGTCTAAATACCCTATTGTCCCGGCCGGTGGACTCGCCGGACTCAGTGAGTCAGGTTGTAAAACAGCGAGTCCGAAGTCCGCCAACTTAGCATTTCCGTTAGAGTCAAACAAGACGTTGGAGGACTTGATGTCTCTGTGGATAACCAGAGGCTTCCCTTCGTGGAGAAACTGAACCGCTCGAGCGATTTGCATGGCGATTTCCACGCGCTTCCGCCACCCGGGTGGGGTTTTGGTAACGTGAAGACAGTCATGGAGGGAGCCATTGGGCATGAACTCCATAACCAGAAGCTTATTGTTGAACGAGTCTTGACTCGTCCCCAGAAGACGAAGAATATGTGGGTTTTCACGTAGAGATGAAAAAACTCTTATCTCGTTCTGGAGCTTTGAGTTATCGTGAGATGGCTTCTTTATCGCAACTAATCTGTTATCATCTTTGAAGTTAGCTTTGTAAACCCATCCATGGCTTCCTTTGCCAATAAGCCTGATGGCGTTGAAGTTATCTGTTGCATTTTCAAGCTCTTCGTATTCAAACTCCACCATTTTCTTCTTCTAATCTTCTTCGTGATGAGAATATTCTCAATGGAGGAGGAGAAGGGTTAAGGGTTTTTTTGAGGTTGGTATCAGTATGTAACGGAGGGAAAAGGGTTTTCTTTTTCATGGCAGGAAGAAAGCTTAGCTTAAATAGCTTTTTGTAGTAGCCAGGGGAATAAAGGGACTTTGGGGAGACGATAAAGAAGGGAAATTAAAATTGAAGGATTATTGAGAAGAGGAAAAGGGGAAAACAAAAGCAAAAGAGTTTGTGAAAAGAAAAGGTTTCTTACAAAGATTCTGAGTTCTGACGAAGCATGAGGATACCCATTAGCTGGTTATTGGGCCCTATACGGCTATACCCCACTCATTTAGTTGAAATTCAACAATATAATAGATACCTATTAATAAAGAATAACGTAATTATTAGATATTTACCAACAAATGAACCAGCCGGATTTGAACCGAAATTTCTGTGTTGACGTAGCTGAGCCAACTATTATTTGCTGCTTTTCTGATTGATTCTGTTAGCTATAAAGGTTAGTGTGTTATTGTCATGATTATCTATAAATATTTGATTTATGACAAGAAGGAATATTATTGAGATTATACAAGCTTTTCTTAATTAATTAAATATAAATGGGTTAAGAATAAAATAATCAGGAGCATCTTATTGGATATTTGAGTGGATCAAAAAAATATTCTTAGTATTTAAAACAAAAAAAGGCAAATATAGATCACAAAGAAGAAAATAAATAATTTATTGAGTTTGACAATGTTTTATTTTTTTCCTTGACAGTTAAAAGTAAATACAGTTGATTAGTTAGGAGGTTTTTGATATACAAATATCTTATATATTGTTTTTTTTTTTCTTACCTTTAATTTCTTGTTTGGGTTTAATCTGGAAAGGGAAGAACAGAACAAATAATTAATCCACGACAGTGTCAGATTTAGAGATCTTATTGTAACCAAATCTTATTGGGTAGCTAGCATTTTTTATTTTATTTTACACGAGTTCCTAATTAAATTAAAAAAGAAAAATGAGGATCTGAATGGGTTCCCAGACCCAGTTGTGTGATTAATGAGAATTAAGAAGTAGATTTGGTGATTAAAAAAGTGGGCATAGGCTAGGAAATAGGAATAGGATCCTCTTTCATTCTTTTGAAGCTCTGCAATAATTTTCAACTTGTAGTACTCAGTACTTCCTCTAAACTGGTAAGTGGTAACCCCTTTTATAATGGCCATTCTCCTTTGTCAGCAGCAGGAAGGAAGCAGACCCACCTTCGCATCATTAGCTTTCTCAGCTGCTCACCGGCATATTGCCCACCTCCCATGTTAGTGACTCTTGCGGTGTTAACTTAGGAGAATTTTGTCCTACTCCTGCGTAGGATACTCAGGAAAACATCCAATTATATAAAATAATATTATTTTTTAATTTACAATTAATTTGATGGTTAGATAGAATGAATGTTACATCTGACGCCTCTTAACTC